>DWMY01001308.1:0-15455 GCA_018249775.1 Heliconius hecalesia formosus | reverse complement strand
AATAAAACACACACACACACACACACACACACACACACACACACACACACACACACACACACACACACACACACACACACACACACACACACACACACACACACACACACACACACACATACGTAACCATTATACTTAGAAAGCCAAAAAATTAGGGAGGCTAGTTAGGGAGTGTACATGTAGTTGGGGAGAACGAAACGAATAGGATAGACTTGGAGCGAGTTGAAAGGCGAAACTCAAGAATGACCGCGCTGAAGCACTGTGGACGCCTTCGGTCCTATTGATGTATGTTCAAATTAAAAATATCATTTATTCAAATAGACTTTAACATGGCCTTGAATCATCGAATGAAAAAATTCTCAGAAGGCAGTTCTTTTGAGAAGAACCGGCACGAAATGAAACAGTTGCACTTTTAAAAATTGAGCTTAGTACAATAATACGAAGGTACCTATTCTGCATTAAATTCAAATTATCTTAATTAAAAACATTTTTATTCTTTTTTTTATTATTATTTTATATAATGCGATGACCTGATTTTGCGATGACAGGCGCATTTTTATCCTTCAAATAACGTACAATAGTACCTTAAGTCAAGTATGTCAAAATTATCTTCGTACTTAAAACTGTCACAAATATTATATAGCTAAGTATTTTTTAAATTAAATCGCTTGAAAAAGTATTTCATTTATATATTTTTTTTTTTTACTTTGAGTTAATTCCAGGGTTTTTGTTAAATAAATTTCCAATAACTAAAGATATAACTGAAAATGTTATCAATTTTATTTTCATTTTACTTCATTATTGCAACTTCACCTGCTTAAACTTATAGAAGTCAAAGAAAGCATTCTATATTTTGGAATGCTGCTATTGGGTAGTGCCACAGATATAAACTCCACGTTTATCCTTCAAAAGGGACCGTGAGATCTATTTATAATCTTGAAGCTCAAAATTCTCTGCGTGATGTTTTTAAAGATACAGGTATTCTTACAGTTGCCTTGCAATATATGTTTATATTTCAATATTTTGTTCGTCCATCAACATATTCAATGTTATACTAAAAACAATGATACAGTAGCAGACATACGACGGATAAAAACAAACTTGTAAAGCCCAGTTGTCGCCTTCAAAAAGTAAGTACTGGCAAAATATGATCTGTGTATCTGAATATATGTTTTTTATTTGCAATCATCAGTTTTAAAATAAAATATCCAGTATTTTTAATCAGTTTAAGCTAAGAAGAAGGCATTTACATTTACATTTACATTTACATTTATTAATGCATTTACTAATATTGTAAAGACATTAATAATATTGTATGCATAGAACCGATCATTAGACAGCAAGAGGGTAGCCTGCTTTATGACTACTTACCTTCTTCTTAGCTTCCTTTATTACGAAAAATTGTAAGATTTTTTATTTATGTTCTATTCAATTTCATTTAAATTACATGTTCCTCACAGGTTTAGACACTTTATCTATAACTATAGTTAGTCAAGAGTAACACAAACATATTACAAATTAGCCAACATTAAAAACATGAAAGAAAAAAGTAGCACAGAATTTTTTTTTTCCGCATATAACAGGGTAAGCAGACAGATCTTAGTGCCAAGATACTCCGTTATACAATTTAATATAGAATATAAGATATTATCTCATTATGTCAAGGAAAAATGCTAAAGATTTCATACTCTTGGAACTCCTCAAAATCTACTATTTAAAATGTTTAGCGTTTAACGCTATATTCGCACTTAGCAGTGTTGGCAGAGGGAAAATGGGAACCTAGTGTTAAGACACTCCATTCCTATTAAGACACTTCTGTTCTCCATTTTTCACCGAATTCTGGAGTGAAATTCAATACAATTGAATTAAAATAATAAATTTAAAATTTCTACAGAAAATGTTGATATTCTCCTCCCTTTCCTATATTAATCAAGGCGTAATTAAAATTACATAAAAATAGTTAGCCCGACGTGTGCGAGACGCGCTGATCTGAACAAGTTATTCTGGCTACGATAGTCATTAAAAGTAACGACTAATTAGTTAGTAGGCAGAGGGAACCTAGTTTTGAGACACTCCATTTCCCACTTTCTTCTCAATTTCTAGATATTCCGAGTTGAGATGCAGAACTCTGCGCCGCTCTTGTCTTGTCAACAGAGCGAGGAAATGAAAACAATTATTACCTTGAGTGGAAATCAAACCCAAAGCCGTCGTGCTTACAATCAGTCGATCTGTCGCTCTCTCTCTAAATATATTTTTTTTGTATATCGGAGGAGTAACTGTTGCAATAGTCTTTGAAGTTTTGAGAATACTATTGGTTGTACTTTCTTTTTTTAATTCATTGTATATTATATTATAAGTAAACTAAACAGTAAGTAAATTATCGAATAAGAAAAGATACGATATGAGGCCGTGACTCCGCCAAATGTGGGGTACAATCGCAACTGGTTGAGGGTTCGATCCCCACTAGAGGGAATGAAAGATTAATTAAAATTTATATTCCCATTTCTTCTCTCTGGTGTCGAGACAAAGCGCGACGTTGAGTACCGCCACTCAACACGCAATGCTTCCAGAATTCAGCGCAAATTGGGGGCAGAGTGTATTAACACTCCGCCCCCCAATGGGTTACAGAATGAACTCATTTCCATTTTGTTATCTAAAACATTGTTATATACAACAACTTATCATTATTCTAATCAACAATTATAAAAGGCATTTTGACAACCATGACAGTCATTTTCTTCCTTTAATGTGTATCCACAAATAAAATAATAAAAAAACAAATAAAATAAAAATTGACTCCAAAATTATATTTATATGCAAAAACTTGAACAAAAATTAAATCGCAGTAAATAACATATTAATCGAAAATCGAAAAAATTATAGATGCTATTATTGATTTTATTGATATAGCTGTTATTTTATTTTAATGTCACTTTAAAAAAACAGATGAAACGGGCAAATTTGTAAGTTTTATATTCTGATCTGTCATTCATATGGAACCGTCACCAGAGGAGTAGTAGCGATAACATAAAAATAATAAACTATTTAATATGATTCAATACAAATTCTCATAAAATTCTTACATTTTTTTGCGCTATATCTCGTGTATGGAAATGATGAGTAGTTTTCGTTTCCGTTTTTTGTTGTCCCTTGATGCGTTTAAATGGAAAAATATATAAAAAAATATAATTTAAATAAGAAAACAAAACAAATCTTAGTTTAGGCAACTCAATGGCAGAGCGGCCTACCGCGATTCTCTATAAATATGTCACTGATATTGTAAATGATCAAAGAAAAAAGGAATGTTTATTTTAGTTTAAGAATCATTCAACCCACAAACAGCTTCCAACCGCCACCCACCTCGCAGCGACCTAAATAGTGACTAAAAAGTATTATTTTTGTAACTAAGAGTAATATTCAGGCTTGCATAGAAAATATGCCAAGATTTCCGTTGACGTTTTCATAAGATCTAGAAATAAGAAAAAAACAAAATTGATTGCTTTTTACTATAAGTAATAAAAAAAGTATAAATATACAATATAATATATAACAATAATAATACAATATAATCCTGTGTAATACATACATATGTACTCGTATGTATACCTGTACTGAAGCGATACCATCCTGGCGCAGCGGGACAGTCTTATTGTTATGTTGGTTGTGGGTTTGATCCCCACTCGAGGAGATGAAATATTTACTTAAATTTATGTTTCCATTTCTTCGCTCTGGTGTCGAGGCAAAGCACGGCGTTGGGTTCTGCCACTCAACACGCAATGCCTCCGAAATTCGGCAGAAAGTGGGAAACGGAGTGTCTTAACACTAGGTTCCCTCTGCCTACCCTGGTGTGTGCGGGATACAGCGTGAAGCTAAAAAAAAAATATTTTTCACTATCTCAGTTCCACCACTCAACACCAAACATAATAACCTAACTTGAATTGTGGCGGAAAGTCAAGAACAAAGTGTTTTGGATGCAGTATATGCACTGCATATATATGTATGTAACGCATATACATACGAGATATGCAAAATTTATAGAATTCATAATACAACATAAGATAGTGCAGTGGTGAAGCCAATAATTGTACGAAGCTAAGAGTTCTGAGAGTTGTTGGTATGTAGGGCGACGCCGGTGTAGCTCGCTGTGATCTCAGGAGAGGAAGTAGATAACCCGAATTGTAAATAATAAACAATCCCAAGTAACGTTCGCATCAATTCTTTACATTGTTGTAAAAGGTATATTCTTTTCTTTTCTTTTATTATTTAATTCCCATGGCACGTTAGACCAAGATCGGTGGTTTGGCAATGTAAATTGACCTAGCGTCCATAAATGAGAGACAGAGGGATAGGCAGGCAGACGATAAATGGTAATAGTTTACTTTCCTCTAAAAAGGAATCGAACCCACGACTATTGTATTTACAGTTAAGTGTTATCCTATTTCATCAGATAATTTTTATATGAGTTCAAATGAGCTTTCTACGACTATTTTGTTATAATATCTATAGTTATGAAAAATTTTGTAAATATATTTATAGCTTCACGCCGTACCAGGCAGGTAACCAGGGCGAATTTGAGAATCTAGTGTTAAGACACTCCGTTGACTACTTTCCGTTTCCACAGCGGGGAAATGAAAAAAATAAATACTAGATGACCCGATGTACGTACCATAAAATGAATAAATAAATTGAATTTGAAGCCGTCATGGCGCTGGGGCATAAGCGTATGACTGTAGTGATGGATGAAGTTCAACATGGATAATGAAATATTTTTATTTCGTCGCGCTTTGCTTCTAATAAAGTAGCAAAGCGTGACGTTGAGTCCCGCCAATCAACACGCAATGTCTCGAGAATTCGGCGGAAAGTGAGGAACCGAAGTGGCTTAAATTTGAACGGAGTGTCTAAGCATAATGTTTCCAGGTTCCCTCTGCCTACCGTGCTATGTGCGGGAATTTCATTATGCCTGCTCGTTTGCTGGGAAAGTAAATTTGAACTCGTTATCGTTATTATATGTCCATCATAGAATTAAAGCTTATCAAAACATAAGGGTAGCGTTTCTCACTTCCTTTGTTATAAAATCTTGGAAACTGATATTTTTAAAATATATCACCATACAAATTATTATTCGGCACATATCTATACTTTAAAAACTAAAATTTCAGCCAATTTTATAATATAAATAATAATTCCCATATAACTATATAAACTAACAAAATAATCACTATATTAAAAAAAACATCATACAAACGGCGACGTTATCACATATCATCAATTTTTTATACGTTTTCTAAAAAAAATGTCCTACAAACTTCCAAAATCGCGTTTCTCAAACTTTTTGAAAGTTTCAGTAATCCTGTGTCATACATGAATATGAAATACCTCTGACAGTACAACGTTGTAAATGTATGGATATGTATGTATTCAATATGAATATTCAACACGGTTCTAGATGCAGCGTCGTATGCAAGTAGTTGCCATTTCGTGCATTAAGCGTCCAAGAATAGATTTATGTGGGGCGAATATTTTTGTACGAAAACATTATAAAGATCTTCATTTTCAGATTCACATTTATTTTTTCCAATGCCAGTCGTGGCGCAGCGGCACAAACTATAAACGCCAGTTAACAGTTGTGGGTTTGATTCCCACCCGAGGAAATGAAATATTTAATATTTCCACTTTCTTTCCTCTAGTGTCAAAGCAAAGCGCGACATTGATATACATCACTCATCACGCATTGTCTCCAGAAATCGGTGGTAAATGGACGACGGAGTGTCTTAACACTAAGTTCCCTTTGCCTATCCTGCTGTTTGCGGGATACAGCGTGACGCTAAAAAAATATTTTACCGCCTAGCAGGGCGGGTAAAGACAATCTAATATAGAAATACTCCGTTATGTTTTTACCATCTGTATTAGATGAAATAATTCGTGTTGAGTCTTACCCAGCGTGGGTAGCCCCACGACGAATAGAAAAGAATCTATTAGAACATATTACGATTTATTCAGTCTAGATAAGTTTTAGGGAACCCAATATTAAGGCAGTCGTACTATTCCTTCAATTTAGAGACTCAACACGCAATGTGTTGAGTTGTGGAACTCAACGCCGTACTTTGTGTTGTTACTAGAACGAGAAAATGAAACCATCTACCATTCACTCTAATACGTCACGTCGGATTCAAATCTATGGATATGACTTTTTTATATCACAGTGTGGGCGCAGCGTGAGAAATGTGATTCAAGTTCTATTTCTTACATTTTCAATGTAAGTGGAAATGTCGTGGTACTAATATTAAACTAATATTTTAAAGCCAACCGTTAGCTGCTAAAATACTGTTTGAAATGGAAATGTTATTTTTGTATTGAATAGTTTTCATTGTCCTTTGTAACCTACTGTACTTGCGGTCAGAGTTAACTTGGGCACTAAAAATGTGTCATGTATCATAGATATTTGTTAATTACTTCTATTGACCACGCGAGGGAAACTACTGGTAAATTTTGGAGAGATCAGCTATAGAAATACTAGCTGGACATGGTGATGTTGGGATGAATGGGAAAATACGTAATCTCAATAAAAAACTTAGCAATTTGGTCAAATGCCTAAGATATCGACGGATACATAAAAAATATAGTTCTGGAATATAGAACCTGCCCCTTTTTAAAAAAAGAAATCGACTTTGAAAAAATATATTTGTTTTATTTTCAACTACTAGCAGAAATTTCAAGACACTACAAGCACTTGCAACACGTTGCACGGAAGTCAACACCGTGTTTTGTCTTACAAAAGAGAGAACACGACAATAGTTCATGCTTTAATCGGTATCGACTCCAAAACCATAAGGTTTGCCAAAAAATAATTTGTTTCGTAAAATAATAAAATATCGTGCATATAATAGCGATTAATTACACATTTTACTGGAAGCATGAATATTTAAATATAACACTTATAATGAAACACTAACTGCGTGAGGCGGTAAATGAATTATTTGTAAATTTAATATATAAAATGAAACGTGTGAAAATTATTTACAATTTCAAAATAATGTGATGTAAATTCAAAATAATATGAGTAATGAATATCATATTCATTCAAAATATAAATTTTGATGAACGAAAAATAAGGTCATCGTGGTGCGGCGGCACAGTGCTTTCCTTCAACTTATTAATCAATTTAGAAAAAGAAATTCAGGTCGTAAAGCAAATGCAGAGGATTACAAATTGTTACAATTTTTTTGGTAAATTTTGAGGTTATTATGGTACAGTAGGGCAACGTCTGTTTGTTAACGAAATATTTCTGTGTTCGATCACTGCTTGGAGAAATTAATTAATTCCATTTTCCCGCTCTAATAAACGAAAGCGGGGCGCTTAGTGCCTCGAAGTGTCTTAACACTTTGAGAAACAAAAGCAATCTAGCTCAATCTACCCTCCAAATTATTAAAAAAAGCAAAAATAATTTAAATTTGAAAATTCCAAATTAAAAGTCAATTTATTCAGAATCCAGATTCAGAACACACACAAACATAAATTGTATGCTGAAATCCGAACGATATAAAATGCAATAAGAAAATGTTCAACGTTTGCCAGCCACCGGCCAGTGGGTGGTGGGTGGTATTATTTTAGTAAAACAGAAAAACATCGCCCACAACGCCAGTGACTACACGGTGAGGTATTCGTGAGTAATAACGAAATATTTACGTAATACAGGTGCTTTATTTCTTTTTTTTTTTGTTATTTATAAACCAATATTGGTTTACCTGGTGGTGGGGTGATAGGTTATTTTTGTATGGTTTTTTGTGGTATACGATTTTGTTGTTTATTTCGGATTTTATGAATGAGACGTGGGATTTTTTTTGTTGTTTCATTTTTGATTAAATTGTTTTTGGTTTTAAATTTAATATGAGACAAAATAATTAGAAAAGGTTATTATAATAATTAAAAGGTTATTATAGTTTTCAATATTACATATTATCAAAATTATTTAAATTCTATTTATAAATAAGGAATGTCTTTAGGAAACTTTTTGGTAAAATTTAAATAAAAAGTTTATGAGTAGGGCACCAACATAGGTATATATATATTTGGAGAGAAGGGGAGTACTAAGAGAATATTTCACCAAATTCCTACGAAAACGGGAAGAAATAGCTATTTCGATTTTATTTCTTAAATTACACACATACAAATTACAAAGAATACAATTTAAAAACAAACAGACAAATTCTTATGAAATAAAAATACGAAACACAAATAAACAGTAGTAATATGTAACACGATGCGTTCTGAAGAAGCTCCAGTATTAATATAGCAATGCTTTTATTAATAAACCTCCGCTGAGTTGCTTTACCTGTGCCACACCCACTCGAACTCTGATTGAAATGAAAATATAGTTACATTTGTTTTAATAATATATTTTTTTAGTTTCACGCTACATCCCGCATATAACGAATTGGAAAAAAAATCAGCTTCACGCTGTATCTCACACATCAGGATAGGCAGAAGGAATTTGATATTAACACACTCTGTTCTCCACTTAAAGGGACCTAAATAAAACACCGAGTAATGTGGACACTTCTGTTCACAGTTTTCAGCAGCGAAACTCGACACCGCGCTTTGTTTTTATCAGAGAGCGTTAACAGTCGGCTGCACTACTACGTCACAAACCCCTAAGAAGAAGAATTTAGTTGGTGTCCATTATATTAATATAATAAATAAATTAAACCTAAGTTCTTTTCGAGCGTCGATCGAGACCAAGAAGGCAATAACAAAAATATTTCTATCCTAATATGACATGAGGCCAACATGAAATATTTAATATTTTCATTTCGCTCTGGTAACAAGGTAGAGCGCGGCGTTTAGTTACGCCAATCAACACGCAATGCCTTTTAAATTGGACGGAAAATGGGGAACACAAGTGTTTTAATGGGAATGGAGTGCCTTAACACTAGATTCTCAGGTTCCCTCTGACAACTAAGTGCGGGATACGGCGGGAAGCTTAAAAATAAAAAAAGAAACAATATTTATATAACTTTAAAAACTGGGTTAGCATCTTAACAACATAAAAATTGCTAACTACAAAATAGCACTCAGCCACTCAAAAATTGTAACTTTAAATGAAACTGTATTCGAGTACAATTATAAGCTAAGTACCTACTGAATTCGGTATAAATGTATGTCTATATAAAGTACGTTATACAATTAAATATTCTATATAGGGCGACGGTTGTGGGTTCGATTCTCACTCGGTTAAAGGATTATTTTCACCTCTACTTCTGGTAATAAGAAAAAGCGCGCTGAACTCAATATTGCATTTTGGCGAATAATGCATAAAAAACGAATTATTTAAAGCAATAACGATTTATTGAGTTTGAAATGGGACTCAAACTTACTGCTTCCGTATAAAATTAGAACATTTTCACTCAGACACAAAAGCTTAAATCTCTATAAGAAGATATGATGTACTATACTATGCCATACTAGCTTCACGCTTTATCTCTATCCCTAAAGCGCGGCTTTGAGTTCTGCCACTCTACACGGAATTCCTCCAGAATTCGGTACAAAGTGGGGAACGGAGTGTCTTAACACTAAGTCCCCTCTGCCTCACTGCTGTGTACGGGAAACAGCGTGAAGCTTTATCCCTAGCGTGTATTCAGAGAGAAAGGAGCGCCAAACGCTACGGTTATGTATGGATATGACGTAAACTAGTGTAAATTAAAACACATCACTAATATTTTCACTTGGCACCACATCTGGTGGTCATTGTCAGTTTTAACGAGTGCATAAACCTATAGATATAATATATGTTTACGGCACCATATCGCAGTGGCTTAATATATATATGAAGGTCCTGGGTTCGGTTCTCACTCAGAAAAACGTTTACCAATTACCGGTGTTATTGCCTGCGAAAATGAGCGTTTGTATTTGTTTTTTAAGGATCGTGCGATTCGAAATGTGCGTAAAACGCGTCTTTTTATTAGTTATAAGATTCATTCGCCACTTAAAAAAGAAAAACACTCCAAAATAGGATTTTTTCTACACGTAAATTTAGGAACGTAATGGAATTTGAACCCGCACCTCTTGCTTTTCAAAAGTGGAAAATGGAATTTCCTTCATTGTGTTCTTAACACTAAGAATTGCATCAAGATAAATTTAAATAATAAAATTTTATTTACAATCTTTATACATTTTCAGAGTACCTCACTTCTGGGCGGCCGCCAAGTGTCTCGGAAATTGGTATCACCAATCGACAAATTATATGATTTGTTCAAACATGCTCGGCATCGTCATGTGGAGTGCCAATTTTTGAAATTCTATATAATAAAGATGGAATATAACCAAAGCAATTCAGGATGATCACAAACCTTTAAATTAAATTAAAATTAAATCAGCTTCAAGTTGTTAAATAATATCTGTATCCCGCACAGAGAGAACGGAGAGTCTTAACATTAGTATTAAGACTCTCCATGCCATACTATCCACCGCAATTTTTCGAGGCATTACGTGTTGAGTGGCGAAACTTAACGCTAAACTTTTGCGTTGGTGGCAGAGCGAAGAAATGAAAATATTGATGTGTAATAATAAATTTCTTCGAGGGGAAATCGAACCCACAACCGTCACGTTTACAGACAGACAGAGTGTCTGTGGGCCACGATCGCCTCAAATAAATAAAAATAAAATAGTCGATAACCATTGAGTTTCACTCACTCACACACAGCACAAAATATCGTAAAAAAATATCCAATGTTTAATTTTCAATTCAATATAAAAATATTAATAACATCGACATATAAAACTCTTGTAAAATTTTAAAATCGCACCTACAGGTATAGGTACAGCATATTCTTCTCAATTAAATTTATGCATTGATACGTGACTATGAGATTTTACAATAAAATTTAATTTCCATTTATATTACTTATATAGCACAGTTATAGATGAGTCACGGTAGTTGTTCGTTCGTATCCAAATCATAATCATTACTTAAATTTATATTTCCATTTCTTCGCTCTGGTGTCGAGGTTAGGCGCGGCGTTGAGTTCTGCCACTCAACACGCAATGCCTCCAGAATTCGGCAGAAAGTGGGGAACAGAGTGTTTTAATACTAGGTTCCCTTTGCCTACCTTGCTGTGTGCGGGATACAGCGTGAAGCTGATTTAATTTGATTAAATTTAATAAAAGATAGTAAGGCACAAAACAAATAAGCCGTATAACATAATAAATTGAGGCCGAGAGGCCGTCGTGACGCACAAGCGTATGACTGTAAGCACGACGGCTGTGGGTTCGATTCCCGCTCGTGGATATGAATTATTCAAAATTTTCTTTCCGCCACTCTGGTAGAAAGGCTTAGCGCAGCGTTCAACACGCAATGCCAGACAAGGCAATTCAGTGGGGAACGGAGTGTCTTACCACTAGATTCCTTCTGCCTACCCTACTATATGCGGGATACAGCGTGAAGCTGTATCAAGCTGTTTTAAAATAAATATGATATTTAAATGCATATACATAATATATATAAAATAATGTAATTTAAAATATTCGTTTGATCAACTCGTACGCTTGGATGAGTGTAATGCGAATCATTGAATACGTGCAAGTGACAATATATTGTGGAAAGCACTAATTAATATGTTACGGTGGCCATCAAATATTTGGGATTTTAGAGACATTTGTGTATAATATTTATTTTTTTACTTTCTCACAGTGTCCTGAAGCAGAGTAGACAGAGGGAACCCGGGAACCTAGTGTTAACACACTCCGTTGATATTAAGACACTTTCGTCTCCGTCACTTATTTTATAAATGTTCACATTGTTAGCCTTCGTGGCGCAGAAGCGTTTGACCTGTTAAGCGCGCCGGTTATGGGTTCATATTTCACTAAGGGAAATGATTTATTTTTATTTTTCGCTCTAACAGTCATCGTAGCATCGAATTTCGTCTCACATATTGAGCGGAAAGCGAGGAATATCGTAACACCAGGGTTCCTCTGCCTGCTTGCCTGCTTTGAGGTTAAACTTAAAAATAAATAATTATATTGTCACGTTGAACTGACTGTGGCGCAGTAGTATGCTATGATAGTTAGTTATGATATTATATATGTATTATATTTCAATATCTATATGAATATTTCTTATGCAGTATTTTAAAAATATTCCATATTTTCAACCTTAATTTATATTTCATTATAATACTGAAACTTATCTTATAAAAAAAATGAAATATTTTTATCTCACCCTCCTTCACATACCTTTATCTTACAAAAATCTAAGCTAAATTGCTTTCTTATTTTTTATTGATTAGCTATTTCGTATATCACTACAGATAGACAGACAAAATTATTTATTTTTATAAAAAAAAAACAATACCTAACTTGATTTGAATCCACTAATATTTATAAGCTAAAGCATAACAATTTAAAATATAACCAAAAGTCCTTAAAGAAAAATCAATATGTTGAAATTTCAATCTATCATACGACATGTTCAGCGACGCTTGAGCGACAGTGCCGTCGTCACTTAAACGTCGATACTGAAGGGTTTGAAGCGTAAATTTCTAACCTCATTTTTAAAATAACGTGTTATTTGTATATATAATCTTTATTTTAGGCAAATCCTTGTCAATGAGGCCATCGTGGCATAGTACCACAGCGTCTGGCTGTAAACGCGACGGTTGTTGGTTCCATTGTCTCTTGGAGGAGTAAGATAGTTTTAATTCCCTCGCTCTGCTAACAAAGCAAAGTGGAGTTGAGTTGAGAATTTTACAGAAAGTGGAGAACGGGAATCTTAACACTACTAACCCTGCTCTATGCAGCACACAGCGTGAAGCTAAAAACAATATCAAGTGAAACATTTGGCATGTTTCTAGGATAACATTTGTTTTGAGCAACTTTTCTCTAACCAAAATGGAGAAAGGTGAGTCTTAACACTAGATTTTCTCCCGCCTCCCTTACTCTGGGCGGCTAACAGCGTGAAGCTGATTTCTTTCTCGAAAACGAACAAACGACATTGATCATCAAAAAAACTAAAATGTTAATATAAAAGGTCTATAAAAAGAGATTTTTGTCACTTATTTTTTCCCAACTGCACGCGTCTGTCAGATTAGCAAATTTTAGAGATCTAAAATTGACTTGGCATATTTTAAATTCATTATAAAAATATAATAGCAAGATATTCGTTCGCTTTTTTAACAGAACACATTAATAATATGAATATAATGTTGACAAACTCGATATGTTTACTAGAAGGCAGTGCAAGGTTCTATCAGCTATGCTTCAATTCCATCATCAGACCAGCTCGATGATACCATAACATTTTGTTGTCATATAATCTACAAATAATTGCCAAGTTGATACAACAATTAAAAGTGTGTAATGCATTTTCTTAGATTTTATGACATAGTAAGTTACTAAATCAAAAAAAAACATATAATGAAGCTGATTTTGTTTATATAAACATATTTAAAAAAATAGCTTCATGCTGTATCTAGCACTCAACAGGGTAGGCAGAGGGAGTGTTGAGTGGCGGAACTCAATGCCGCGCTATTAAAAGCCTATAAGCTTAAAATAAGTTTAGCGCAATGGTCACCCTACTGCCCCCCTCGATGCACCCCTTGCACTCGTCAAAATAGCGGTGATGCGTCAGAAACTGAGATCACTGTAATATATGATTCAATTAAATTATTGATGATTCAGTTTCAGAAATATGCTCGAAATATTTTAGTTTTTATGAAATGTCGAGCGGTGTGATTTTCTTTGTTTCGGTTTTCGTTGTAGCTTTTTTTCTTTTTCACACTGTATCCCGCATATACCAGGGTACGCAAAGGGAACCTAATCCTAAGACACTCCGTTCCCCACTTTCCTCCGAATATTTGAGGCATTGCGTGTTGAGTGGCGGAACTCAACGCCGCGCTTTGTCTTGTTACCAGAGCGAAGAATTGAAAATATTCATAAATAATTCATTCCTCCGAGTGAGAATCGGACCCACAACCTACGTGCTTATAGTCAAACGCTTGTGCCACTGCGCCACGAGCGGCTTTAATGTTTGGTATAATTTAATAATTTGTCATTTAAATAGAAAAGTAAAGCGTGGCAAATTTTATTCTAGAAAAATCTCTTAAGAATATGATATTTTTTAGAGTAAGTTTGAACCGAAAATCATCACGAAGATTCGGCCATTTGCATGCATTCAGCTGATTAATGATAAAGAGCAATAACAATGAAAACATACAATGTAAAAGACCGAATAGTAACAAAAAAATAATTTATCAATACATTCATTAATTTCAGTAGCTTCATGGTGCGTCCTGAAGTACGGTATGGTGAGACCGTCGTGGCGCAGGTGCACAAGCGTGTGGCTGAAAACGCGACGGTTGTGGGTTCGATTCCCACTCGGGAGAATGGAATATTTAATATTTTCATTTCATCGCTCTGGTAAAAAAGTAAAATCGCCTCGCCTTTTAAAAATCGTCGGCGATGCCTTACTCCACACGCCGAATTCTCCTTGGGAATTGCATGTTAAATAGCGGACCTCAACACCGCGGTTTGTCTTGTTACCAGAGCTAGATAATAAAAGTATTAAATATATAATACCTCGAGTGGAAATCGAACACACAAACGTTGATCTTATAGCTAGACACACGATCGTTTAGGCTTAGGGAACCTAGTGATCAGAAACTCCGCTCTCCGCGTTTCTTACAAATTCGAGAACATAACGCGGCCACGACGGCCTCAGTCGTATATATAAAATACATTTTCCATGTGTGATTCTTGACATATTATATTATATCATTATGTGACGTGCCATCCATTCCATTAGTACAGAAAGAGGTTAAAGGCTTCTCGTTCAAACAGTTCACGTTACTTTAAATATGGTGCGATTGCGATTATAGAATGATTTAGATATATTACATAGTATAGGTTGATTGAGGCCAGTGTGGCGCAGGGGCACAAAGTGTGACTTAATCGCGACTGGTTGTGGATTCGATCCCCACTCGAGGAAATGAAATATTTATTTAAATTCATATTTCCATTCCTTCGCTCTGGTGTTGAGGCAACCGTTGATTTCCTCCACTTAATACGCAATGCCTCCAGAATTAGGCGAAAAGTGGGGAACGGAGTGTTTAATACTAGATTTCCTCTGTCCACCGTGCTGTGTGCGGGATACAGCGTGAAGTTGAATTTTTAAAGGGTAATTCAGAAATGTTATATTTTCATTTACCCGCTTTGAGAAAACAAATTGCGTACAAACATTATAATAATAATAGGATTCAATAAACAACGAATGTATCTATTTATATAGATATATAGTTCAAGAATTACCGTTTTGGAATAGTGAGGCCTCCTGTTACTAGTAATAGTTAAAGTTGGGCGTTATAACATATAACAGATAATATAATTCATTATAAATTTGTAATGTTCTAATCATTATTTATTTTCAACACTGACTGTTATAAATAACAGTCAAAATATTCATTATC
>DWMY01001307.1:0-15456 GCA_018249775.1 Heliconius hecalesia formosus | reverse complement strand
GTATGCTACTAAAGTAGCAATTTGTTTTTTAAAATATAAAGGTAGATACAATGTATCTTCTGTCAACTTACAGCTATTATAAATAAATTTATTTAAATCTAAATAAAATAATGCGTCGCTATGACGTGAAACAAAAAAAATAGAAAAGGAACACTGAAAGCTAAAATAAAAAAGTAGCTCCACACATTTTCCAGCACAGCAGAAAATTCATTTTAAGCTATAATACAGAAAAAAGTATTTATATCTAATATAAGTTATGTTATATTCAAATTAATTTATAAGCTAAAGAGTTTGTTAGTTTGAACGCACTAATCTCAAAAATTACAGGTTCCAATTGGAAAGACTTGACTTTGAAAAGAGCAACTGTTGAGTTTCTTTCCGGCTCTTCTCAGCAGAACTGCCTTCCGAACCGGTGGTAGCTTTTTTTTTTGTTTACATGTTTATTTGACGATTCAAAAGTGCTTATACGAGTTTATTTGAATAAAGAATATTTTGAATTTGAATTTGAATTTGAAAGCTATTTTTGTAGTGAATAGTCCATTATAGAGAAAGGCTATAAAGCTTTATTAATATCACGTAAATGTGATCCACTGTATCCGCCATGTGAGTTATCTCGAACTTTTATTATGTGTCATGTTCATATACAACAAAGAGATGATTTTTTCGTTTTGAAATACAAAATCCTAAAAATACTTAAAATTTATTCTATTTTCTCTTTAACCAGTTACTTTGCTAACAGACTGTGCTTTTTCTTACACATAATTGATGTAAGAAATCTCAATGTAAACAGAATTTTTGCAACATTTCTGCTATCACAGTGCTACTGCTGTTTGTCTGACTCGGACAGGTCTGGCTAAACTGTAACATTCTAAAGGAATATATAATGCGAGTAGCAAAGGATCAACCTGTCTGGAGACTTCAAAGCGAGATTACATCTATTTTTGTGGTTTTCCTTGGAACTAAGTGTAGAATAAAGCGAATGTTTCCGAAGTACTTACTATAAATTTCTTTAAAAAAAATATTGATATTATTATATTTTTCTTTTATCATTTGGTTAGTTTCGTAGAATTTGCATTATTTAATTTATATTAAGCAGATTCAAAAAAAATCTTTACGACAACTATTCATAGATGTTAACACATTACACTCAGCTTACAGTCAGAACTCAACATCACATAAGAAGGATGAATATAAGAAGATGACGAGGAGACGTTTTTACATAAATAATAAAAAAAAAATACACGATTTTACTCACAGAAGCTAGTGCCAAAATATTCTATTCTTCCGTTTCAACCAGAACTCCAGCGTGTTAGATAGTGGAACTCAACACTACACATTAAAAAAATATTTAATCTCATTTAATTCAAAACTGAATCCATCACAGTCAGACAAATTATATTTTGGTAGAAACGAAATTTTAAAGGCATATTTTAGATACTTAAATAGTATAAAAGAAAGCTCGCTACGTCTGTCCTCATTAAAACTGTTATTTTGCTTACTTTTTCTGCATAACACAACGGATTTGGGTATAATTATCATTGTTTTAGGAAAAATTTGATTACAATATATTCAATATATTATAATGATTGTACTACAGTAAAGCATCACTCATCAGGATTTATAAGATGACACGTACGGAAGTACGGAAAAAGTGTTTTTTTTTCTGATAATCGAATAGTAGCGATTCCAAAATTTAAAATATTTATCCACAATAAAATAAATTCATATTTTTATGACAAATAGGAATTAAAGATAAATTGTGCTATACAAATGTCACTTGTTCATCCTCTATCTTAGCAGAGTAGGTAGAGGGAACTCGGAGTTAAGACACTCCGTTTCTCTTCTTCTTCTGCCCAATTTTTGAGGTAATGATATATTATGAGGTAATGGTATGCGTTTTACGCTCAGAAACTGTGCAGCTAGGCCAAGACAATCTGACCAATTATATTTTTCTACTTCAAGCCTCCTATATGGCTGGATAAATGCAGAGAATTTAGCATTAAAATACTCCCCTCTCCGTTTTTTATCTTAAAAACTGAATAAATCATAAAAATAGGACAGGACAATAGAATGCCGCGTTTTGTCTACCATAGTGGATAAAAATTAAATAATAAATTTGACTAAAAAATAAATAATTCACTTAATTGAGGCCGTCGTGGCACAGGGCCACAAGGGTGTGACTGTAATGCGACGGTTGTGGGCTTGATCCTCTCTCAAGGGGATGAATTATTATTACTGAATATTTTCAGTTGTTTACTCTGGCACCAAAGCAAAAGCTCGACGTTGAGTCCTACCACTCACACCCACCTTGAAAACCTCGGCGGAAAGTGGGAGATGGAGTGTCTTAACACTAGGTTCTCTCTGCCTACCCTGCTGTAAACGAGATACAGCGTCAAGCTCTTTTGATTTTAATAATAAATCTAATTCTTTTGACTACAGACAATACAACCATGGTGTGACACACACCCAGTCACTGTGTCACCACGCCACAACGGCCACTAAGTTTTGTTACCCTATTTAACGCCTAAATATTCTTATGCAAAGTGGCTGAAAAATTTTAACCCCAATACAAGAGTCAAGCAGTTTTTCATTAACAAAGAACGTCGGAAGAAAGGTTGAATAATTTTTTTTTTCCTAGCACTAATTGGTTTGCTTTAATCTTTCACTTGAGTGTCATTTTTGAAATGAAAAAGTAAAGAGTTTATAAAATATTGAATGAATATTTAATAAGAATGGGTGGTGAAATTGTAGGGTGGTATTACCTTTCATGTTGAAAAATTTGAAGTTCGATTATTGTTTGAAAAATATACTGTATTTTTACGGATCCGTACAATTAAATCTAAAAAACGGAAGCCTTATAGGATTACTTTGTTATCAATCTTTCTATAAGTATGTTTGTCTGTCTTTCGATCTGGTACGACTTTAGATTCGTTATATCTGTGTGTTCGCCTGTATGTTACAAATACTTCATTTCCAAGGTTCCATACCCCAAAAAGAAAAAAAGAACCCTTATAGAATCACTCAATTTCGTCTGAAGGTGTTAAGTCTACGATATGTATCGTATGGAGCGTTTGTCGTTTGTTGTCTTCTGTATTGGATGATGTGAAGAAAACTACAGTTTGTATAAATTATTTTAATTTATTACTTTTTATAACAACAAAATACACAAATACAGATAATTAAAATACAGTATATTATCATCGGTGAATATATCAAGTTAACACGTTTTTGCTGCATTTTGTATGAAATTTGTCGTGTAATCAAAATCTATAGATTATTTTCTGTGGACCTACAATTTCAAAATTTGCCAAAAAGTGAAATCTTTCAACGCAAGCAAGATTGCAAACAAAGGAAAATCGGAAAAACGAAAATGTACCGGTATTGGAAAAAATCATTGCCATCCATCCATCATCTATCCATCAGCTTTTTTTGTTTCAAAGTCCACTGCTGGACATAGGGCTCCCCTAATACTCGCCACTCCACTCGGTCCTGCACCCTTTGAATCCAGCGGATTCCCGCTGTCTTCCTTAGATCGTCGGTCCACCTGCTTGGAAGGCGGCCTATACTACTTTTGCCCAGACATGGTCGCCATTCCAGGATCTTTCTTCCTCATCGGTTGTCGGTCCACCTGACAATATGACCTGCCCATTGCCTCTTCAGTTTGCAGATTTTGAGAGCTATGTCGTTAGCCTGCGTGCGTCTACGGATTAAATAAAATCATTACACACTTATATTAATTCATATCATACAAAATAATTACATATGTATCCACACCAACCCTTCAGACTTCTAGACTACATGTACTGCTTCAAGCCTTTTCCACCATGACATGGTAGGCAAAAGGAAACTAGAGTTAAGACACTCTGTCCCTAACGCACCGCCCATATATATGTATATAAATATAAAACCTCATACCAATGGATAAAATCCTATCAAAACATATTTCATATATAATATGACGACGCTGAGCAGGCAATATGACGTAACTCCCAAAGGAAATTTCCCAGTAAATTTATTAGAAAATATGTTTAGGTGAAAGATTTTCGAAATAAGATTTGGTTTCCAAAAAAATCACTTACAGTTTTAACTTTTTATTATATGAAAAAAACTGGCAAGTCCGACTAGCCTACCAAGTGTTCTGTACAAATTTCAGGATTATAAGTTAATGGAAAGTACAATTTTTAAAAGTTGATAAACTCAATTTTTTAAAATTTTTGCATGAAATAAAACTAATGAAATGAACTACAAATATGAACGTCCACGCAAAGTACCCTATAAAAAAAAATTAGCTTCACGCTTTATCCCGCACACAGCAGGGTAGGCAGAGGGAACCTAGTGTTAAGACACTCCGTTCCACTTTCTGCCGAATTCTGGAGGCATTGCGTATTGAGTGGCAGAACTCAACGCCGCGCTTAACCTCGACACCAGAGCGAAGAAATGGAAATATAAATTTAAGTAAATATTTCATCTCCTCGAGTGGGAATCGAACCCATAACCAGTCGGTTTTGCAGTCACACCTCGTGCCGCTGCGCCACGACCGGCCACGACCCTATAGGTTTTGATTATGCGAAAAATTTCATACAAAATGAAACAAAAACGATGCAGAAATTTATGACATAGAAACTTGATTTTTCTGTGCTCTAACGGAATGTAGACGTGAATATTTGATATTAATTCCTAATAAGCTCCTCCACGCGATCTCCAGATAAATGATACCAGATTTCGGCGAAATCGGTGAATTTTTCCCTACTGTCCGCAAAATTTTCAAGATATTACGTTCACTATGTGACTAGAAAAAAATATTTATTTTCTCCCTATTCCACTACGCTACGATCGCCTTTTGTCTTATAATTTTATTATTTGTTATGTGAACGCAAGCTACGTTGCACGAAAATGGAATCTAAACAGTTTGCAAAGCTGAATTTTTCAAGAAGTTTTCTATATAAAATTTATCGCGTCATGTTTCAAGTTACAACATAGAACACATGCATGGCTTAAAACAAAGTAAGATGGATAACTTCATGCAACATTTAAAATATTCTTGCAGGAATTAATTTTTTTATTTGAGATCGTGACCGTCATGGCGCACTAGTTATATACTTACTTTTATTCAGTTTCACACTCTATCCCGCACACGAACGTGAATGAAATATTCAATATTTTCTTTTCTTCGTTCTGGTGTCGAGGCAACGCGCGGCGTTGAATTCCGCCACTCAACACCCCTGAAGAATTCGGCGGAAAGTGGAGAAAGGATGTGTATTAATGGGAACAGAGCGTTTTAACACTAGGTTCCCAGGTTCGCTCTGCGTACCTGCCATGCTGAAGCGTGCAAATAGCTTCACGCTGTATTCCGCATATAGTAGGTTCGGCAAACGGAACTGATTGTTAAGATACTCCGTTTCCCGCTTTTCACTGCAAGGCATAACATGGTGAGTGACGGACCTCAACGCCACGTTTTGCCTACTTACCACAGCGAAAAAATGTATATATTAAATATTTTAATTTCTCGAGTCAGAATCCAATCCACAACTGTCGTATTTACAGTTACATGTTTGTGCCACTGAGCAACGACGGCCTCTCAAAATATTTTCAAAATATATAAATAGTTCCATTCATATATATACATATTTCGTATTTCAGTCGTGCGCTAATTAACGAGACCGTAGCTAAAGGATTTCAAAACGTCATGTAAAAATTACAAAAAAATGGGAAAAAAATACACGTGCAAACGTCGAAATGTACTAGCAACAGTGTTCATACGTAAAGGATTTTAACGAGCAAAACTGGTACTGGTTTTAAAGTATTTTAAGATAAGTTTTTTTAATGAAAACTTGGGTTTTTTTATTTTTTAATCTTTTCTATACTTTGTGAGTTAGAAACAATGGATAATGACTCATTTCTCTTCTTTGTGCTTTTATTTTTTACCTTATTTTGGCTGTGCGCGGGGAACGGAGTGTATTAGCACTAATTTGCCTCTGTTTTTAAATTATAACTTATTTGGTTTACCATTCTCAATATGAAGATAAACATATTGACCCATCCACACAAAGAAAGCATTCATATCTTTAAATGAAAGAATTCATTTCAATAAGACGTCAACACATGGCATTTGCTTCTATAGTAACATAAACAGTATTGTTGACTTTTCAATTACTTCTGAAGACTTAATATAGTTAAGATTTAATACGAAAAATATTTTTTCATATACTTTTACGTGGTCAGATTTGACAATTTCCTGCGTTTAACTCTGCCAAAACATGCAATATTCCTAAAACGACCGACTCAAAGTACCAAATAATGTATAACTAGCGTACCAACTACTTAAATCTACAGAAATATTAATGTGGCTGTGACATAATATAAATGGATAGATATAAAGTTTTTTACAATTTTTTTACAAAACTCTTTTCTTTTATACAAAAGAAAAGACAATAGTCTAACTTAGACTTTCTAAGCTTTTATTATTTTAATGTTTGTAGAAAAATTATTTCTACAAAAAAAGGTAAAAATATCCAAAAACTAAACAAGAAACCTCTAGAAAAAATATCTCAGAAGAAAAAAAGCTTAATTCTCTTTTCAATAAGCTCGGTCTCCACAAAAGTATTATAGCTATTCAAAACCTTAATAGAATCTTGTAATTGTCGTGTGCGGGCTCTACATACTCTTGGGGACTGTGAGATCTTAATTTACTAACCAATTTGTCTTACAGATTGTTTTATACGTATAAAATGGAGGAAAAAAGATTATTGTATTGGAATAATAGGAATGAGGGTATCGTTAAAAATTAACAAATTTAGAAACTATAAGCTATTGTCGTAGTGAAATCTGTGTGTTTGACTGAACCTTAGATAATCTTTTATTTTGTTCGATCTTAGAAACGGGCCTCGAACCCACGCCTTGTTTTTATTATCCAGGCGCTCTAGCCGATTATGTCATACAATGTTATCGTCAAAATTTTTAAATGCTTGTTGCAACGTACTTTTTAATGTTATTACAAAAAAAAATGTTCTTTTTTTCATTACATCACGTAAACATTTTTCTTTGCTTAATATTATTTAAGAGATTGTCGTGGCACAGGGTCACAAAAGTGTGACCGTAACGTGACGGTTGTGGATTCGATCCTCCCTTGAGGGAATGAATTATTATTTATTAATATTTTCAATTCTTCGCTCTGGCACCAGGGCAAAAACCCCAGCGTTTTATTTATATAGATCAAAACTTAAAAAACAAATAGTCTTGTCTTTTCTTCCATGTGTCTCATACTTCATGCCAAGGCGTAAAAGCGTAATGATATATTTATAGTAGATAAAGCCAGCCTTATTTTATATATTTAGTGACCATACTCACCTCGTACTTTGTGTAAAATCTAAAGTAACCAGAGATAATTGTATTAGTCACTAACTTTTTTATAAGGCGAGTATCTTCTTATAAAAGAAAGTAGTGACTATCCAAAACTTTCTAAGAAAGTTTACGATAGTATATAAGTTATTTTAATATATGACGATAAAATAGGTATGTACAACGTTAATTGTTAAATTTACGTTCAAACATATAACAATTTGTAGTTCAGCTTTACGTATGTTTTCTCTGATTGAGCTCTATAACCTAATTATTAAGTTATCTCAAGTTTTTAATCTAAAATTGTTTAATTCCCTAAAACAAAACAGGAAAAAATATCACAATCATCTATTAAAAGAGTAATCTTGGCCCTTTGAGTTTCATTTCCTGCGCGACTTAAAAAAAAGGATGGCATGAAATTAACAGAGCATGTTGTAGCAAAAAGACCCCCGGGATCCCTGTAATTGGCGCTCGGAATGCCGAACGGTGGAGAATATTTTAACCTGGTGCATATTTAAGGGACTTATGTAGAGCCAACTTGGGATACGACTTTTGTTGGGTAAAACTAGTTGTCTTTTTTAGTGTAAGTCGTATTTCTCAGTTTTTAGGGCACTGTGTGAGTTAGGTTAGGTTAGGTTAGTTGGTATGTGTAGTAGATTCAAAATTGGTGCAAATTGTGATGTATAAATCGATAAAATTTTACTGCGTACAGTGAACCAATAGCTGTTAACAGTAGTTTCGAGACATTGCGTATTGCTTAGTTTTTAGCAAGTATTTATTTGCGTATTAAACTATTGAGTTCCGCCACTCAACACAAAAAAAAAACAAAAGTTTTGCGGTGACACTAAGATTTCTATCCTGCTCTAATACCTTTCTGAATACTCCACAAATGTTTGGTGTTGAGGTCTAAATATTGGACAAAGCCTACAAGATTATTAACATATCGAATACTGTTATAGCTGTCATTATATTAATAGTAATATTCTCAAAATCCCTAAGGATTTTGCTTAATTGTTAAACCATGAACAGTATGCAGAAGCTATGTACTGTTTGATACAATTTCAGTTTGTTATCTTATATTTACTTTTAATATTGACGGTGCATGTGCCTTAAACGATTTTATTTAGCTTGACGTATTGTGTTGCTTGGAGCGTATCTTTTTAAGACCTAGAATTTAAGTAAAAGGCTAGCTAGAAGAATAAAGATTACTACAATCTAAAAGTCAATGCGCTAACCTCCGGTACGAATGACTTAAATTGATAAGTTTTCTTTGTGTTTGATAGTTCATTTTTAGCTTCACGTTGTATCCCGCACGTAGGCAAAGAGAACTTGGGAACATAGTATTAAGACACTCCATTCCCGTTAGGATACTTGTATTCCGCTGTATTCTGGGGGCATTGCGTGTTACCGCTTTACCTCGTTACTAGAGCGAGTAAATGAAAATATTAAATATTTTATTTCTTCGAGTGGGTATCGAATCTACAATTTTACAGCTTGTCCCCTTAAGTCACAAATGGATGCATAAAAGCTAGTTGGTATATTTTTCAAATTAAAAAAACGATTAAATAGGCAGCCGTGTTCGAATGTTCGAACAACACGATGTATCGCCAATTGTGGCTTCAATTCTCATTCGGAAAATTAATTATTTTCATTTCATTGCTCTGCTAACAAGACCAAGCGTAATACTTATTTAGAAAACGTATAAAAATATGAACGTAGCGGGACTCGAACCCACGCCTCCTGGAAACCGACCAGGCGCTCTGACCACTAGCCATACGTTCTCGCAATTTTTTTTTTCTCGAAATTTTTATACGCTTGTTACAAAGATACAGCCTACAGAGTTGCTAACAACATAAATAAGTTGTAACAAGCGTATAAAAATTTCGACGTAGCTTGGCAAGAAAGTATGGCTTAGTGGTCAGAGCGCCTGGTCGGTTTCCAGGAGGCGCGGGTTCGAGTCCCGCTACGTTCATATTTTTATACGTTTTCTAAATAAGTATTTTTCTTCTCTAAGTGTGGAATAACACTTTAAAAATGTTTAAAAAGACCAAGCGTGTTGAGCTCCATCACTCAAAACATAATATCTCAAAAAAAATTAAGAAAAATGGGAACCGCAATGTCTTAACACTAGCGGGAAAAAATGTGAAGCTACTCTTTTATTTTATTTTTAAATTAGCAGTACCGCCATCGTGTATTTATTATCAGAAACATCGAGCGCGATTGAGGAAGCAATTTACATAAAACGATTACAGTAGACAGTCAAAGGAAATGAAGAGTATTAGAGCGTAATTTTTCTGATTGAAATTGATTTTAAATTAGTCTCGGGCAAAAGGCGATATGATTATTTTGTTTTTGCTTACTTAATTGGGTTCACGTTTTTGGTGATTGCAGTTTCTATTTGATTTTTTTGAAAAATAATAATTTATCTTACAGAATAGATGTTTATGGTTAATGTATATTATTTTGTATTTTAATTTACCCTTTAGTGGTGTATAGTAAAGAATAAATATAAATACATTTTGTGCCGTGTGATCCCGGCCTAGAATAGGATCATCCTGGTACTGGTGGTGTCGTACGAGGCGACTAGAGTACGTGTGGTAGAGTCACGTTGCCAGCAATGGCAACAAGCATAGGCAGACTCAACCGGATCATTACCACCCCCGGCATTTAAAACCGGCGTGAAGTAGAAGCTTTATGTATCTGCGTTTCGCATCAGGTAATGCCGGGCTCCGGTGCCCAACCCACCATATAGGCAGGCAACGCACCTGAGCTCCTCTGATGTTGCACGGTGTCGTGGGCGGCGGTAATCACTTACCATCAGGTGACCCGAACGCTCGTTTGCCTTGTATTTTCAATAAAAAAAAAAAAATTTAGGCAGTTACTTAACAGTCATTAAAACACGCCAGCGTGTCCAGCCAAGCTTTTACTTTTGAGCCCTTTACAACTCGTAAACCAATTAGTCTACATACCTGATATTTAGCTAATTCGTACAACCCCTTGATTTGTATTTTAGTTTAAGAAATATCAATAATTTTACTAAAACGGTTATTGATTTATTGACTTTTAAATATTTTGGGATTCGATCCCAACTTGGGACAGTGAATTATTATTTATTAATATTTTATTAAAAAAACTAACGTGAATTGAGAGCGTAGTAAACAATACGTAATGCGCCGTTCTCGACTTCGCCGACAAAAGAATGGAAGAATATGGTTTTCCTATTTTCGTTAAATTGTATTGAAAATGTCTTTTATTTGGAAATTTTAATAATTATTTTAATCCTCCGCTATGGAAAGACAAAGTGCGGCATCGAAGTGTCTTGACATTAGGTTCATTCTCAGCCCACTTATCCACCACCACTCATACTTATAAAATTTTCGTATTAATTATTCTTCTATTCCAATTTCTTTGGCAAAATACAACATATCCATAATATCATAATACAAGACATCTCCCCTAAGCTTTCAAGGTTCCAATCACCTAAAAAGTATCAGCAATTTTGGTAACCTTATTATTACTTTATTACTATAGGAAGCTTATAAAAAAGCTCTTCGATCAACTTTATGACTGTATAAAAATAATATTGACTAACTTTTGTGTGTGCAGTTTCTTTTTATGCCTTGGGATATATATGTGGAATAAGAATGTTCAATGTAAGCTAAAAAGAATTTGGACTACAGCTTAGTAACTAAATGAAGCTGAATTTCGTGTTTCAAGTTTGTGCTAAGATTTATTTACTTATTCAAATAACCGTGTAAAACAAAAATTCAAAAAGTTTAAAAATTCTCGCCAGCGGATTTTTCAAATTTTAAGTTTTCAATCTTTTTAGAAAGCGTATAAACATTTGAACATGGTGGGATTTTCCTGTACCTCTTGGAAACTGTTCACTCTAGCTAGGGCTATCCTGTATTAACAGGCAAACGGACGAACAGAAAAACATACAAACAGACAAAAAAACCATAAAATACTGGAAATGGATTCTGTTAGTTATCCTTTAACACTCTGGCTATTTTTTCCACAGATTTATTATAAGTATAGATTAAGTAAGTAAATATCTTAATATCGTTAAATAATTAAATTTATTTTTGTAATTTTAAGTGCTTCCGCAGACAGTAAACACGATAGGTTGTGGGTTCGATTTGTACTTGAGAAAATTAAATTTTTATTTTTCCATTTTCTTCGCTCTGGTAACGTGGCAAAATGGTAAAGTCTGGTAAAAGGAGGCGTTGAGTCCCACCACTCAACACACCCTTTTTCTAACATAGCAGGGTAGGTTCCCTACTTAGTGTAAAGACACTCCTTTCCCCACTTTCGACTGGTCGTGCATTAAATGGTGGAAATCAACGAAGAACGGAAACGGAAGAGAAGCTACAACGGAGCTTCTTCCCTCTAAATCCTACTTCAAGTTTCTAATAATAATATTTTTTTCAGGCAAGTTTTGGACAACGGTACGCTGGTCTTCTTACCTTTCGCTTCAATGCAGTATCGGCAGGATATCCATAGCACTGTGTACCGCTGCCGTGCCCATAATACGCATGGGGCCATCTTGTCTCGAGATATGAGGACTCAGGCTGGTAAGTCCTACTAATATTATAAATGTGAAAGTTTGTAAGGTTGGTTGGATGTTTGTTACACTTTCACGTAAAAACTAATGAACGAATTTAGATGAAACTTTCAGTAATATAATTCATTATACATCAGAATAATACATGGGCTACAATTTATGTAAAGATTTTGTATAACTTGACTTTAATATAATAATAAATTTAAGTGGACGAAATCATGAGTTAATCGCTGGTTATAACATAATTTTTAATTAAAATTAAATGTGATATCATCTACTTTTCAGCATATTTCGTGACTAGTAATTAAACTAAACGCCAAGCTTTATCGGAGTGGGGAAGTAAAAAAAAATATATATTTATTCCTCTTACTGAGTATCCAACCCACAACGCACTGTGCAATGACAAATTCAGTAAATGCAGCCTAGTCGTGTCGCAGAAGCACAAAGGGTGGCTGTTAACGCAACTGGTTCAAACCTCACTCAAGCTAATGAAATATTTATTTTAATTTATATTCATTTCTTCGCTTTGTTGCCGAGGCTAATCGCGGCGTTGAGTTTTGTCACTCAACACGCAATGTCTTCAGATTTCTGTGGAAAGTGTGGAACGAAGTGTTTTACTAGGTTCTCCTACCCTGCTCTCCCCCAAATCTCTCCGAGCGGGAATCGAGCTCACAACCTTCACGTTTATAGTCACATGCTTATACCCATGCGACACGAGGGTTTCATATATTATTATTATACATATAAATTAAAAGCTGTATTTTTCTTTCAACGGCTAGTTTTGTACAAAAAAATAAGAAAACGACAAGATCAAATTAACCATAAATGTGATGGGAAAAAATATAAACCTAGTGCTAAGACACTCTATTCCCCATTTAGCGACGAATTTTAGAAAAAAATATAGAAAATATTTTATTTCCTCGAGTAGAAATCAAACTCATAAATATGTCGCTATTACAAGTATATAAGTAACATTGCCATTATTTTCAATCAGGTACAAAATCAACTGAACCAGATATCTCTAAACAATATGTTTACTTCAAATTAGGAAATTAATCGCAAATCAAAAACACAAATCGCAAATCAAAACCTATGCATGCAGAGATAAACAGAGATAAGGTTAATTACTAAAATCACTCTCACATTTATTCACTTTATACATAAATTAAATAGATATTTCACTATTACAACTGCAGAACTATTTTTTTAATTATAAACTCAACATAACCTACACTGCTGTTTTCGGGATACAGTGTGAAGTTAAAAAAAGACACAGAGTTTAAATTTCAGTCGATGCGTGGGAAACCTAGTGTATTAACACTTAATTCCCACTGCTCACCACGCTATATGCGGGATGGAGCATGAAATAATTAATTTACATTGAATCAATAAATTATATTCGCTTTTTTAAAAAAAAATACGTTTACATCGACGTGTGATCCAAAGTTTGAAATTCTCAAGATTTCCTTCTATACTATTCTACAGAACTATTGACAACTAAAATTTCAAGTTGATCAGACGCCAAGTTTTGGGTCTTGCTCTTTGGGCGGTCTGTCCGCCGCAATCATGCGATACGTGATCGTAATACAGATAACCGCATGGTTTTGGATAATCGACTGTATAACCGAAATTCTGTTTCATCATGCTCTTTGAATAAGCCGCAAATAGGTGTTTATATATTATAAATTAATTTAGACCAGTCGTGGCGCAGGGGAACAGGCGTGACAGGTTGTAGGTTTGATTCTCACAAGGAAATTTAAATGTTATATATTCATCTTCTTCGCTCTGGTAACGAGGTAAAGCGCAGCGTTAAATTCCGCCACACAACATGCAATACCACCAGAATAAGGCGTACAGTGGGGAACGGAAAGTTCTTAGCAATAAGTTCCCAGCTTACCTCTGTCTATATTGCTATATGCGGGATACAGAATAATGCTAAGAAAGAAAGTAGTATGAATCTATACTAATATTTATAATATTTTATTATAATATTAGTATAGATTCATACTACTGAATCTATACTAATATTATAAAACGTTTGTCTGATTGAATGCGTTAATTACAGGGACTACTGGTCCGTCCTATGGACAGTTTCCGTCAAATTATACATACACAACTTTAATAAACATTCAATTATTGTGCAGAGATATAGTTTAACATTCATATCTACATATTCACATAAACCAGCACTAAATGTCAAACTCGCTGCCAATCCGCAATGGAGTGGAACGCACGCAAATTACAAGTCGATTGGTAGTCGAGCACCGCTGTAGTGGTCTGTCGCCTACAATCATGCAAGACGTGTACCGAATAGCTTTGGAGTGTTTCATAGATCAAGGATTATTTTTGCATCTTCATAGGGGTTTTGTAATTAACGTGATTTGCAGAGAATCTAAGGTAGGGTTGTAAACGCGATGGTTGTGGGTTCGATGACCATTCGCTCTGGTAACAAGACAAAGCGCGATATTGAGTTCTACCAATCAACACATAATGTCCTGAAAATTTGCCTACTCTGAAAATCGAACCTACAACCGTCGCGTTAGCAATCAGACGCTCTGCCACTATGCCAAAACAGCCTTTGTCACAGTTAAATAATCGATATCTAGATTTAGTTTTATTTTATAAAAATGCTTTATCACGTAGAAATTAAAATTCGTTCTTCGTGGAATTCTACGTGTAAAAGATTATATTCCTTTTGTCTTAATTAAACAACAATATATTAAAAGATTATTTTTAGACGAAATCTTTTCTGTAAAGAACAACATTTTTATAGAACAGATTTCGTTAAAAAATAGTCTCTTCTTCTTTTTTCTTTTCTTCTCGTCTTCTTTTCAATATTGTAATAAGCAATATTCAAAAGTATATACCTACCAATATACTTTAAAACTTTGATCATGGGTTCGAATCGATAGCCAGTCGGTAAAATTATATAAAAAAAATCTTTAATATTATGTACAGTGTTAGTCTAACCATACTAAGATCATATCATGAAACATATCTTTGATTAAGATTCGATCTGACAACAGCTCAGTCAGCCTTATCTGCTCAACAATTGACAAAAAAAAATGTATAAAATCAAATATAAAAACATATTCTCATATATTTTTAGTCTGCATTTACTTGAATTTCCTTTTTTTTTCTATCTGTCGCGCTTCGTTACGTCATGTTGGTACAGTTAACAAGCGTCTTTTTGATACGTTCATATTACATCAATGTATTATAACACTTATAGCTTTGTAAGTAGATTTCATTTTCCCTTGTAACTTGTAGAGTTATTTCATCCCGCACTCAAAGGGTGACTGACATTTGGTTCACAGCCTTTTAAATGCTAGTGATGGTAGTGTTAATGAATGACGGTTACACCACCTGGGTTTCTATGAAAAATTACAGGGGAGTAAATAAAATGGTATTTCATTTTATATGAATATATTTAAAACTAGCGGCCTGCCCGCGGCTTTGCCCGCTTGAATTAGACGATTATTCATTTAAGAAATAGAGATATTACGAACAGCCTTAATTATTAATTTATTTATTTGGATAAGTATTCACGATAT
>DWMY01001306.1:0-15458 GCA_018249775.1 Heliconius hecalesia formosus | reverse complement strand
ATATGTTCGATACGACTACCCTCTTGTTATTTATCACTTCCGACATATGTGAGGAATATGTCAGGATGTACGAGCGGTAACGATAGTGATAAGTACTTTGTGTTAATTGATTTATATTAAGTTATGTTATGATTATGTTCTTTAATTTAATAATGTTCCTTAATGTAAGTTTTGTACAGGTTTAATTGCATTTAAACCAAATTGTTACCTTACCATTTCTTTGTATTATTTTTATTTATTAAATTTCTAACCTGATTCCTAATTATATAGTTTCGAAATCTTTACAAAATGTACTAATATCTTCTAAAATATTAAATTGCTTTCTACTAATGTACAATTAGAATATCTTTCAAAGCTTCAACAGATTGTGATGCGATTTTCACTAATAGACAGAATAATTCGAAACTAAAGTACATAACTATGTATAATTCATGTTTTTAGAGTTCCGTACCTTTGAAAAAAGGAACCCTTATATGATCACATTGTTGTCCGTCCATCTGTCTGTATGTACGCCTATCTATCTGTCAAGAGCCTTTCTCTCAGGAACGCTTAAAGATATCAAGTTGAAATTCAAATCATATAATCAGATATAAGGTCGCTCCATTTTCTGAAAAAATAATATTTCTACACTTACTTAAAAAAAGACATGACCGTTTATATTGCAAAGAAGCGTATTCCCACACTATAAAGGAAATCAATTTTATTAGGGTAAGGGAAATTTGGCAGCTACCATCTACAGGTAGTACTTATTTAGCAAAAAAAAATTGAAAACTATACATTTGCGGTTAAATCCTAAAAGACCCAAATTTGCCCAAATTTGGTATTAAAACCGCTAGTTCAAGCATGGTATGAGATGAATGGGCTTTGAAGCTAAGTTTAAGTTTCAGAACAGGCTCGAGACCTCCAATTCTTCTACGGAACCGTCGGTGTGCGAGCCTGACTCGCGCTTGTTCGGTTTTTTTTATATAAGTAAAGGCTAAGCGAGTAAAGTCGCGAGCGTATCACTAGTAAATAAACTTAAAAGTTAAAAAAACAATCAACAGGAAAGACATTTACAAAGTAGAATTTACACCCTTAAAGAAAGATTATGAGATATGAAAAATTATTTTTTTTATGATCAATATGGAACGGCACTTGAATGAAAGTAGGAAGTGCAATTTTTTATAACACAATCACTCTGTTTTTTTATCTTTACACATTTTGTGCACATTGGGATAGACAATGAGAGTTAGTAGTAATAAGTTAGTATCGACTTACCGATCTGATTCCGATTTTGCCTTTTTAAATATATATTTTTTAACAATGGAAGACAACGCAATATACTTATAAGAGATGGAAATCAATCAATGTCTAGAAATACATTATAAAATCAAGTTTCATTATAATATTTTTAATAAGATATTATAAAATAAAATATTAGAAAATAACTTAGTTAATAAATGATTTCATACCATCATCTATCATCACTCGTTGTAATTTGTTGAGAAACAAAAGCCGTGATAGGACGTGCATGTGAACATAAACTAATAAGCTAGCATTCAAATAATAATTAGGAGTGGTTAATTTTCCCTAGGGTTTTTATGCGACACTATAATAAATTGAAAATTACATTTAAATCTATTTTTGAGGCCGTCATGGTCCAAGGGCACATGCATTTGACTGTAAACGCGATAGTTGTGAGTTCTGTTTCCACTCGGAAGAGTTAAATATTCAACACTCAATGCCTCAAGAATTCGGCAAAAAGTGGGGAATGAGGTTTCATTACCAACTTTCCAGGACAGACAGTCAAGATATTCAGACAGTGAAGACATTTCGTACCCCATTAAAACGGTTTTCTTAAGGGGGAACCAAATGTCTTGACTGTTTGTCTACCTAAGCAGAGGGAACTTGGATATCTAGTGTTGCTTTGCCTGTGGGATACAACGTGAAGATTAGTCTTTATGTTAACAAAATATTCAGAGAGAATCTATTATCGAGACATTACATTCTCCGCTTTACACTTAAATCCAAGTCATTGCGTGGCACGACTCGACGCTGCATTTGATCAATCCATGAAATGAAAATTATTCATTCCCCCGAGCGGGAATCGTACCCCCATCCGTCTCATATGTTATACACTTGGACGCTGCCCTTTTGCGCCACGATTGAGTGTTAAATCATAAACTATGTTCGAAATATTTCAAAAGGATAAAAATATCAAACTTATTTGCTTTTGACTCTACTGAAAAATACATACAAAACTTTTGTCCACGTAAAAGCATTCACAAGTATTCAAGAATTCAAATAGTCGAACATATTTTCTTTATACGAGCTAGGCCTAGAAATGTGATGTGAACTTAGTGTGTACGAAACAATGCAGTTATATTTGTTACACACGGGATATTTGTATAATGTAATACGAGTTTTAGTTTTTTGCCTATATTATAATATGGCGTCATCGAGCAGCAGCACGACGTCAAACTCTTTGTGGGCTCCATCGAAATTTCGAGAAATCCTTTCTTAGTGCTCCCCTTCTTAATACATTCATAATTTAAACTTTCTAGGTCCAGTAGTTATAATTGTGCGTTGTCTGTCAGTCACTTAGTAACAGAAGTTTTATGCATAGATTAAACCTATAAAAATAGTTGTATGCTTTAGAAAGGAAACCGGCCCGTTTGAAGGCGTTCCGCCTTGCCTAGCTTTGTCATTTTCAGGGACGGGATCCTCTTCCGTTCCCATCGAGTGTCACTGTAAAGGTAGCCAGTAGGTCTGACAGCACTCAAGCATTAAAATCATCATTTAACAGGTGAACAGCTAGAATAAACATTAATTTTAAGATTGACCTTCTAATAAAAAAAATATTATTTTACTTTGAAACATAAGGCAAACCGCGCATTTCATCGTCTATTCTCACTCAAACGGAATCGGAATAAAATATTTCAAATGATGGCAACCTTTGCTTGCGGCTTTGATTGGATATATAATTCATTAAAAAACACATGAGTGCAAATATTAACATTAAGTGACCTGTTTAAACCAGGCAACCCTGGGCTTGCGGCAGACTGAGAGCTGGCAACCATTGTTTTTCCAATTCTTTATGCGATTTTCTTTCAAATGATGTGCGATTCACATAAAAAACATGAGTGCAATTTTCTCCAATAACGAGTTACGAAAAACATTAATTAAAAGTGATTGCGGCAGGATTTTTTTTGGCAACCCTGGTGTAATCTATTCTACTGTCATGTATCATTCTTAAATATAAGTTTCATTAGAATTACTGATCTCTATAGATTTAAGCAATGGGATCTCGACCTATATGTTGAATAGTGGAATTTAACCACCAAAAGCAATGGTTAAGGTAATGAAATTAAGACGTACAAAGGCTATCTTGGCGCGTTGAGTTCCGACATTCAACACGGGATGCTTCAAAAACTAGGCAGACGGAGTGTCTTAACATAAGGTTCCTTCTGCTTACCCTTCTATATACGGCATAAGCTAAAAAAATATTTTTGAAAACATACAAAGACTAAGTATGGTATTCTTGGTAGTTACCAATAATCACGTATAACTTATCAAATTTATCAGAATTATGTCATAATAATGTATGTTTTTTTTCGCATAGCAGAGCAGATAAAGGTATCTCAGAGTTAAGACACTCTTTCCTCACTCTAATATAAACATATAAAAACATCGATTTATATATAAAACACTAATATATTCGATTGAGAACTATAATAATTCAAAACATCGAAATAAAATACAATGCAATTACAATATCAATTTATCGTTACAAAATGCATACGTGTACAATGCAATATTTAGACTCTTAAAATAGCCAACTCATTCTCACTTTATTATATGCTTTGACAGATAGTGTGCGGCGCAACGTGAAAATCTAGCATTCAGGTCTAATATTGTAAAAATACATAAAGTTAAACCTAAGCTCTATTTTATTTTGAAATACAGTTCAAAATTCCTTAACTACGTTTTACGAAATGTTAACATAAATTTGTTTTTAGCTAGTCCATATTCAAACCACGCACAGTTGGCGTAGCTCCTGAATAGATATCTAGCGAAATGATACAGCCCTCCCGATGCCAATAAAGCCTGATTTATATAAGACTGCATTATTCTTAAACTGGACAACGTTTTGCTCTTTTGGATTATTTGGAAAGTGACTGTTTATTTGTAAAAAAAATAGTAATTTGATATATAGAAACTATGACTTGTTGGCTTCACAGTGTTAGGTACCGCAGCGATTTGTGCATTAGCAGAGAAATAAAAATAAAAGTAAAATAAAATTGCCCTAGAGTCAATATCGAACCCATAACCATCTAGATTACAATGAGCCTGTCAGTAGGACACAACGAGATTTTTCTTATGTGTGAAAAAGTGTTTCTCCCGTATTTAGTTGGGTAGGTAGTGTTATGACCCTCCATTCCCAACTTACCACACAATTTCCAAGATATTGCGTGTTTTATCTTGTTATCAGAGCTAAGAAATAAAGATAATTCCTGAAAGAGATTATTTTCATTTAAAAAAAATGTGCTATTCTTTTTTTCCTTTTTCTTTTTGTGTTCATGTTGGAGTGCTGAAATATTTAATAAGTAAATAATTCATTACTCCAAATAGGGATCGAACCCACAATCATCGCAGTTACAGTCACACGCTCTCGTATTGAGTACACTCCTCTGTATAAGAACGGTGTAATATCGGATATGAGGCTATGCTATTATTATCTGTAGTTAACTAAGGCTGATCGCTGTGTGCTCCATTAGTCACTACTCACGAGGCGTTGCATTTTAGATGAGTTATATTAAAGTATCCTGTGAAATTATTGAAAGGAAGTTAATATATGTAAATAGAATTAATTATGTAAAAAGAATTAATTTATACTATTTGCACCTTATCCCTATCTTAATTTGCAATTTCCTCTGCCTTAAGGTTGCCTGGCAGAGATTGCTTATTAAGCAATAAGGCCGCCGCTTGTATATTTATATATTGTTTTTATTGTATTTCTTTGTCGTTTCTTGGCTGCACAATAAAGAGTTATTATTATTATTATAAGCGTGATGTAACACTAATTCTGACCACTACTTTATTTTATAATATTTATTTAGAAATGTATGCATATATATTATATTATATGAGAAAGGAAGCCCACTCGTGGTAATTAATTATTATTTATTAATATTTTTTTCCAAGGCCAGTCGTGGCGTAGTGGCACAGGGTGTGACTGTAAAATCGACTGGTTGTGGGTTCGATCCCCACTCGAGGAGATGAAATATTTACTTGAATTTATATTTCCATTTCTTCGCTCTGGTGTCGAGGCAAAGCGCGGCGTTGAGTTCCGCCACTCAACACGCAATGCCTCCAAAATTCGGCAGAAAGTGGGGAACGGAGTGTCTTAACACTAGGTTCCCTCTGCCTACCCTGCTGTGTGCGGGATACAGCGTGAAGCTAAAATATTTTTTTCCTTTGCTCAGACACCAAGGCAAAAAGCTTGGCGTTGAGTTCTGCCACGAATAATATGTATATTACGATACAATTCTTATACAAGGAATGCGGCATGGTTTTTGTTTATATTTAACATTTAGCAAACTTACACAAGAAACAATTTATACGATAATAACCGCATCAGTGAAACACCAGTGTCGAGGCTATTAACGTCCATCTTATAAGCGTTGTCTATTACCAAAAACAAATTAATAACTGCTGTAAATATATAAAAAGAGCAAGATTACTTGTTAATTAAACACAAAAAAATCCTATAGTAATAAGAGAGAGATAATATAAAAGTTTGTGTATTTTTGTGTGTGTGTGTGTGTGTATGTTTGTTTAAGGTACATAGCATACCGGTTCGGTACCGGTATTTAAGGTATATTACGGAGTTTCGGGTATGATTACGGAGCTCCATGAAAATAAAAAAAAGTTTAATTTTTTTTTTTACTTTTACATTATTTATCCCTCGTACAACAGAGCAACCGAGGCAACATAGGGTTAAGAAACTTTCCATCTATGTGTAAAACACTGAGTACCTCAGAACGCAGTGTTAAGTTGATGTCTGCTACTCATATCGAAACTCAATACCGCGATTTATCTTGTAGGAGAAGTGAAATTAAAATCCTGCCGCAACGGTCTCTGCGTAAACATAATAAAATGAATATTTAAACAATTTCCGGCATCTTGATCTTCCCAAACACAAAGCGTATCAACATCTTAAAACAAAACTCAATTTGGCCAATGAAGATCCACAAAAGCATATAAAAAATCCGAGTAGGTTGAAACTTAATCCATACAAGTCAATGCAATTATTTTTTGCCTTCCTTCCAAAGATTGCCATGACAACATCCGTTTATAGAATCAGCTTATTATTCTTTACTCATAATATTATATTAAAGTCAAAAACTTTAACTTATGAGAAAATGGCATATATAACATATAGGAAAAGTACAGTGCTTTTGTGTTGTTTGTAATATTATGCTTCTATTAACTACTACTAGTTCTAAATATTAAGTTTTTCATGTGGCCGAGCTCGCATAGTCAAATGCAAATAACCAAATGTGTTTCTTATGATACATTTTCAGAGTTCTGAGATTAGTAGGTTCAACCAAACAAACTCTACAGCATTATTAAAATAGTGTAGTTATACGAAAATGTATAGATATACGAAAGAATATTTCCACGGTAAATATTCCAAAATACGTATATATAATATCTATACATTTTAACGAGTATTGTAACAAGGATAAAAATAATATAAATGATGTAACAAGATTTGGAAAAATGTATTAAAGAGGGGTTATGGAAATTTTAAATTTTAATGAGCAGCTTTGTCTTGCCTAAGCTGCGATGGGTATCGAACCTACAACACAACATAATTATTTAGTTTGTCTACTTAAAAAAATAACTAAATCTACCACATTCTACCATGAAACAAAAATAAATTTATATATTTTTCTAAAGCAAACATTGCTTTTCGACTTCCAATTTCAATTTCATTTTTTAATTAAATTACCGTCTCAAAGTAATTATATTGAGGGAAAAAAAGTTGCACAATATTCCAGCGCAGGTTTTAGTAGCTAACAACGTAAAAAAACTGGGTTAATCCGTTAAGTTTGTTGTAGCTGAACAACAGTTGTTGAGAGGTATTATTTTTTTTTTCTGTATCCCGTATATGCAGGGTAAACAGAGTTTTACAAACAGAGAAAGAAACAGAGTTTTAGAAAACGCGGAGTGGATACGTGAGTCCAGCGCTAATGCAGACCCACTCCGCCGTTTACTTCACACTGTATCCCGTATATGCAGGGTAGACAGAGTTTTACAAACAGAGACAGAGACATAGTTTTAGAAAACGCGGAGTGGATACGTCAGTCCAGCGCTAATGCAGACCCACTCCGCCGTAGTAGGCCAGGCAATAGAAAAAGGCGGTATGCGCAAGTCAAACTCCGCCTACTCTAGAGGAGCTACTGTGGGAGTCATGAAGGCTGCGGGTACCCAAGGAGAACCCCGGGTGCCCTGAAGGTCTGCAATAGAGCATCCACTGAGGCATCGTAGTGGCATTTTGTGGCATATATTCGTCGGCGAGCAAATCCAGGACTACTTATTATATTAATTTCATATGAGTGGACAGACTTACCGCTAGGTTTAATGGAACACTAAAGGAGAGATGCCGCTCGACTTGGGGATGTCCAAAGATGACAGAGCAGTAGAGGTACAAGTTATCTGAGTTGTGTTATCTGCAAAAACACGTCATATTTAGTAGAATCATCAGAAGAGACGCAAACCCTCCAGGGAGAAGATGAGTAAAAAGTACGTATCCTATCCTAATGTATTTTACTCATAGTGCCAAACACGGCGAGTTGAGTCGAGTTGCAGCATAGTGGCTGCTATTGCCGCGTTTAATGGAACTAAAGCCAATAGGCATTGTGCGCATTAAATCATCAAGTATCATGTAAAGAGCGTTATGAAGTATAAAATAATACTCTACTATGTAACCAGAGTATCGAAGGTAGGTTTTGTCAATCAGTCTGACAATCTGAGTCTCCGTCAAAGGTCAAGAAGAGAAGAACAAAAGATCGTGCAGTCTCAAGGTGTTGACGGCATTCAGATTGTAATGTAGAGATGTCCTGATGTCACAGAAATCTTGTTGTTGTGGAAATTGTTTTCCAAAGGCAGATACTGTGCGATTCCCAAAATTCGGCGGGCGGGCGAAAATGCAAAATTTATATATATGGGAAGAAATGGATATACAAGGAAGAAATGAATATGGAAGAGATATGGGATGAAATTCTCCAGCACGGGAGGTGCTATTACCCTCCTGGGGTAACATGTCGTCAACCTGATCTAGGACATGTAATGTTTCAAAATTTGAGACGAAAAATAGGAAACGGAACACTAAGACCCCTGTGTCTACTATACTGTTAAATTATAATACCAAACAATGTGGTAGTTAAGCTCAATCATAATTTACATTGAAAGCTTATGCCCAGAGGTGGTCTACTCGTGTTTCTGTAAAGATTGTTGCTATTAAAGCTAGAGATAGCTCTATAAATTATATAGATTTTCTGTTAAATGATTTTTTAATTATGAGGCCGTCGTGGCGCAGTGGTATAACGCCTGACCGACCGTAAACGCCTTGGTCGTATGTTTGACCCCACTTAAGTGATGATATTGAAATTATTTTATTTTTCCCGCACTGGCAGATCAATCGTGAACTTGACTTTCACCACTCAATACGAAATGTCTCAATTACTGGACGAAATCTGGGTAACGGAGTGTCTTAAAAATACGTATAGTTTGTTTTTTTTTACTTCACGCTGTATCCCGCAGAAAAATGGTGGGCAGAGGAAACTTATTGTTAAAACACCCCGTTCCTATTAAGAAACTTCCGATCTCCATGTTCTGCTGAATTCTGGAGGCATTGCATGTTGAGTGAAGAGAAACTCAACGCCGTGCTTTGCCTTGCTACCAGAGCAAGGAAATGAAAATATTTCATTCCCTAGAGTAGAATCGAATACACATCCTGTCGCGTTTACAGTCATACATTTGTGGCCCTGAGCCACGACTAGCCTGGTCGGCTTTTCTTTTTTATATTATTTTTTATTATAAACCATTCATTTAAGATTTATATACTCTTTATGTTATTACAAATTTTAATTAAAATAAGTAAATCATTTCCTTATAGCAACTGTACCTACAGATTATTACTATAAGCACTCTATTACATTGTTTGAACTAAACGCTACAACCGGCAAAACGATAAATTACAGTACACTGCATTCTAGTTAATTTAATATAATACCCACGATGAAATATACTGAAAATTGTTCTGGAATAATAATCTGTTTTCTTTGAAGTAAATGAATATGAGTCGTCAAAAGTAAATCTTTCAACCTTCTTGGCGCACGGGCTTTAGGGCGTATAGCTGTATCCGCGACGGTTGTATATTTGATTTCCACTCGGGGAAAATGTTTATATAGGTTTTGTATAAAATATGTAAGTTTCATTAGTGTAATAAAACAAATTGGCATTGTTTTAAAGTGTAAGTAAATTTAAGCAAATATTCTTTGAAAATCACCATTTTTGATAATAGTAGAGGCCAAAGGGTGACTAAGTAAACGCGATTGCTTGTGGATTCGATCCCCACTCGAGGAGAAAAAATATTTACTTAAATGTATGTCCTAAATGTAAAAGCAGTTTTTTTAATAAATATCAGCTTCACGCTGTATCCCGCACATAGCAGGGTAGGCAGAGGGAACCTAGTGTTAAGACACTCCGTTCCCCAGTTTTTTTAATAGTTGTTAATTAACATTTTGTCACATATTTTTTAGACCAGTTATGTAAACTAAATTATGTAAATTGACACGTTTCAAAAGGCTTAACAAATTTTAAAAAAGCTTTTCTGCTACAAACGTTTTACTTTGTATGGGACGCTGCTTTGTATTAAGTTTTCAGGGAGATTATTTTTGGTTTTCATACATTCATCGCCTGATTGGAGGTTAGCCATAGATTATGAAAATTAATAAAATTTTATTTATATTTTTACCATGGCGTTGTGTCCATAATTGCTTCAAAATTATATTTCTATATTTCCCGACTGCTAAGGAAGGGTTTTATATTTTTCACGCGTATCTTGTATGTATGTATGTATGTATGTATGTATGTATGTATGTATATATGTATGTATGTATGCATGTATGTATGTATGTATGTATGTATGTATGTATGTATGTATGTATGTATGTATGTATGTATGTATGTATGTATGTATGTATGTATGTATGTATGTATGTAATATTCTTTGTTACCTCATATATCCAGAACCGCTGAACGAAATTACATAATTGAGGTATCGTTAGATTCGTCTTAGCAGCCCAAGTGTTCTTAAATAGGTGACGTTAAAAAAATAATCATAGCGGCTGTGGGACGCCATTGGAATAATGAAAAAAAAAATGGTTTTGAATACCATATTATGGGTATAAAATTTAAGAGCTCAATACGATGATTTCAAAAAGGTATATCATGATTATCATTACCATAATGAATTTTAACAAAAAAGTGAAAAATAAAAAAAATATTTAATAAAACAAAAACCCCGACTGCATAAAACTAAAAAGACAATAAACAAGCCCAATAGTTTATTAGGATTAATAATCGGGGCCTAAAAGTAATTCTTCAATCAATAAAATCTTTACCAGGAACCTCGCATAATTTAAAGAGGTTCCGACTGTTTATACTAATAATCTATTGGGCTTGATTATTTTCTTTTTAGTTTTATGCAGTCGGGGTTTTTGTTTTTATATATATATATATATTCTTCGTATTCTTCATATCCTGCACTTCGTTTCCAACATTCCGAGTGCGAAAATCTCCACTCCACCATAACCGCTCCACTTAAGCTAAACAGCAATTGGCCATCAGTATTAGTTATATTATATAGTACACTAGTACACAATTCCTTCGACAGTTCAACTATTAGTCATGTCAGTGTTGACCACAATGCTGGCTGGTGTCAAGGAAATTTATTTGTTTGATAAACTACGCCTCCTTGAGAGCTGTTTACTACATTTTGACCTTATGCAAATGACACTAACAGACGGTTTCTATAACTTCTGTATTTATTATTAATGTTTAGTGTGGTCTACTTTGATTTGAGGTAACTAAGGCAAAAAAATTAAATAAATAAATATGCGCAATGCCGTCGTGACTCATCGATTTTATTGTGTCGTCATTACGTCGTGCCACAGGGGCACAAGTATGCAACTGTAAACGCAACGGCTGTGGGTTCGATTTCCATTCATGGGATTTTTTTTTTCAAAAAGAAAAAAGACAGCGTTGAATTCCACCACTTTGTATAGAAAATATCTAGAGAAACGGGTGGTGCGTGGAGAACGGAGTGTCCTAACACTATGTTCCCTGTGTTTACCCCGCTATATGCAGAATATAGAGCGTGAACCTATAAATATATTAATAAGTATATTAATAAGTATTTACTCGTAGCCATATTTAAATATTCATTAATAATTATCGACTGTATTCAGAATCGAAGTACAAAATATTGTAACAGATATGGTAATAGGACCGACCGGGGGAGAAACGGAAAGGGATAATTGGCTTTACTTTTAGAAATAAGTGTTCGGTTAAAACGGTAGATATTTGAGTTTTTCATTTTAATCTTAGAAAATTTTGTTGTGTCGTTTTTTTAAATTTATTTTGAGAGTTTATTGAGAATTTTGTTTATATATTTTTTAAGTTATATTTGTATATTGTATGAAACTAGTGAAAGAAACTAGTGACATTTTATTGTACTTTTTATATAGATACTTAAAAAAATATAAAAAATATACATTGCCTTAGCAACGTCGCTCTATGTAAAAAGTACGGTAGCTTACGGAACGGTATTGTACAGTTGTCAAACATTTAGCAATGTTCGTTTGTTCACTTAATAAATGCTTAAGCATATTTGAATTGAACCCACATCCTTAACGGCTATTCTGATTGATATTGTATGTACAAGCATTCTTAAATATATTACAGGAAGAATTTATTTCATTAATTTTAATATTTTTTTGTATTGGATTATCGAGATTATTATTATCAATGAAGGCTATAAGCTATATTCAACTCTCTGTACTGTATGTGTCAGACACATCTCTTAGTTATTTCTATTTGATCAGGGGAGCGAAGCAGTGGGTAAAAGGTTTAACTTAACTTAATATAAAAATCAAGTAGGGTATATTGGGGATGGTTGAGTATAGGGGCAGATAGATTAACTGTCAAAAATTCTAGCCACACAAACGTTTTCCGTCAGCCAACTTTGTGAAAATAGGTATTGAACGAATCAAATTAACTGATAGAATGCTTATTTTTTTGATCTTGACTTTTTTCTCGTTCTCTAAAATGAAGCTTGTACACTATTATCGGACTAACCAACAAATCAGACACAAAATCCTGCTTTTACAATAACTTTATTTACACTTGTTCTTCACGTAGTTACAATATTTAAATATTAATATATAAACACTCGTTTATCACCTTAGATCTAAGTAAAGTTTTGTAAAATAATGTAAAGTTAAAAATAACATTTTCTTATTATAGGTATTAATTGTATGTAAACAATTATAATTAATATATATGATAAGGAAATTTGATATAATAATAAATTAAAAAAATGTACGTACCAAGTGTCTGTAGTGTTAAGTAATAATAAATAAAAAGAAAAACCCAAAAAGAGTGGAGGTACACTCTAGATCCTACGCTATGACCATAAAAAAAACATCCATTTCGATCCATTAGTTGTTTCATGAATAGCGCACAAACTGAGACAGCATACAGACAAAAATTCTGGTAAGTCGTTTTTAGCTTATCTATATATTAACCAATTTTTTTTATATATTTCATGAACAGAATTGATTTTTCTATCCTTTTATTATTTATATAAAGTAAAAGAGAAAATATATAGAAACAATACATTGAATCCGAAACTGTTGATGCGCTTTACAAATAAACGGCATAATGTATGCCAGAGCATGCACTTAATTAATAATTCATAAATAATTATTAGGTTTGCTGTTGAAGTTGCTTTTGGCACTGAATTAAAATATATAATATTTATAAGATTTTATTATCTCAGTGACAAAATGTATGTAGTATTGTACACGAAAAGGTTGTGGATTCGCACCCGATCGGTATTTTATTTATTTATTTTTTGGAAAGGACAAGGTAAACGAGCGGATGGGGCAGCTGGTGGTAAGTGAAATCCACAGCCGGTATTTAAGGTTAAGGTAAATGCGCTTTTCTAAAGGTGTCCATGCTAGACAACGCGCGGCGTTAAGTATCTTCACTAAGTAAGCAATGTTTGTAATACCGGCAGAATATGCAGAATGGAGTGTTTTAACACTCGATTCTCTCCACGTACCCTACTATGTGAAATAAAGCCAGAAAAAATATTCCAATAATAACACTCTCCGAAATCTAAATGAAATCCACCACGTTTATAGTTATTTTTTACAATAAGTTAAATGAGTAAATAAGTCTGTAAAAAAAGCAGCTTCACGCTTTTGCCGCATAGCAGGATAGGTAATCCTGTGTTTAACACTCCGCTCCCAAGTAACCGCTCAATTTTCGAGACATTGCATGTAGGATTGTGGAACTTAACGTCGCGCCTCGTCTTGATATCCGAACGATGAAAAACAAAACTAATTTATTTCATCGAGTGGAAATTGAACGATTGCGCTTCAATTTCGCGCCGTCGCCTTTACATTTAGTATATAGTATATACATTATACTTATATATAAACATTTAGTAAACAACTTCATTATTTTATAGAACAATTCATTTCATTGCCAGTGCGACAGCGGAAAAGTTAAAACGGTAGGTTTATTTCTAACAAGTTCAAATTGTCGATATTCAAAAGTTTCTTTGCAGGAAACTGGAACTTTGCCGGACTGGGCAATAAATAACGTTAGGTTACCTCTTTGTATTAAATGCAATGCTATGTAAAGTAGTAAATTACTTGTTTATGTACTAGGTTTTGAGGCCAGTCGTGGCGCAGGGGCACAAGCATGCGAATGGAGCGCGTTCGCGGGAACGCTAAATGTTAAGGGTTCGATTCCCATTCGAGGAAATGAAATATTTCGTATTTTCATTTCCTTGAAAATTCGAAACTCGGCGGAACGTATTGGGTTTTCTGTTATGCCACTGTACATGATGATAGGAAGTCCGATTCCTATGTAAATTCTTTTAAAAATGTTTATATTTAAGTATGATAGTCTCTGAATTTTACAACTATTTTAGTGAAAAATCGATTTCAATCCTCGACCATTGGGAATATATTCGTATATGCTATTACAATTTATTTACATTTTTTTTTGCAGTTTCATGCTTTTTGCATCATAGTAATATAGAGGAGACCTTGTGATAAAATCGCTTCCAGCAAATTCAAGCTAGAGTTAAAACATTCAGTTGATCCATTTACCGGTTTCGCTTAAATTTTTGAGACGTTGCGTGTTGTGTGGCAGAACTCAACGCCGCGCTCTTCTACTAGATGAGGAAATTTATAATAATTTAAATATACAAATATTCCCCCAAATGAAATCGAACTTCTAACCATCGCTTTTGTGGCTGTTTCTCTGCGCCACGACGCCTTAATCATTTATTTTAATACCTATCTCTCAATACACAGCACTTAAATAAATAAATGGAAGTTCCCTCAAAATTATTATTTTTATTATCATATAAATTTATCCTTGTCCAGACAATATTGACACGAATTTGATCCCAATTAATTGCTGACACAAAGACAAAAGGCCGTTATGATTACAACACGTTGTTGATTGGTTTACGTTGTTTTCGTTAATCGGATGATATTTTCTGTTTTTTTTTTATACGAGTAAAGTAGGGTAGGTAAAAGAGCCTAGTGTTCTGACAGTCCGTTTTTCGTTTTTTGTCCGTTTTACTGATGATTGGATGGTGAGTGATAGATTTCTCTCGAAAAATTAAAACTGCTTAATAGTCCATAGAGAAGGGATTGAATCCATAATCATCGCATCAATCATCCGATATAGTTTTTTATCCCTGCCAAATTTGACATGATTAAAACATTAATGAAGTATTTTTTTAATCATATTTAAAATATCTTAGATTACAATATTGTATTTATGTACATTATGTGTGGGCATCGCGACGATGTTAATAATTTAAATCTTTTACTGTGTATTAAAATCAGTGTTTTTGTCATCACTACACTAAAACTTTAACTATACTATAAAAACCTAATACAATTAAAACTAAAGAGATTTTTCCAAAAATGAAAAAGTGATTTTTTCAAACAAAATAATTCATAAAATTATCATCTATACTTATAATAAATCTGTAGAAAAGTCGTTTCTGTACATTGAAAATATTTAAAAAAAAATTAGCCAGGGTGTTAAAGGATAATTAACAGAATCCATTTCGAACATTTTTGGAATTTTTG
>DWMY01001305.1:0-15466 GCA_018249775.1 Heliconius hecalesia formosus | reverse complement strand
TGAGATTAGTCTTGAGATGTTGTGAAATTAAAATATGCGTTTCAAGTACAGGTCTAAGTTTCCAAAACTATTAAAAAAATATGTATATGACTATAGATATACATTTAAATCATTCTGTATCGTTATTGGTGTCGCTTAACTAAGTCCCTGGACTAAATGATGGAAATTAAGATACAGTGATTGTGTGTCGAAACAGGAAAATCCTGTACAAATAAATATTTATCAATTTTCAATATTAACATTACAATTCTATTGCTTAATAGAATAATACAATGGTAGCTATCCTGTTTGACATTCTTATGATCTTAATAAAAAAAAACTACGTTAAAAAGGATCGATGTCAAGGACTAAAAAGCATAACACAACTTAATAAAGTTTTAATTTAAATATTTTTTTAACTTAGAATACTTCTAAGGGAGACCTAACTTTAATGTTATAAACTATAATACTATTATTAGTATGTGCTACGTACTGATAAGTTTTATGACGGTGCCAAGATCTAAACGAAACTAATTTCGTAGTATAAACAGCTTAAATATTATATTTTTATTTGTAGTTTCAATCACATTTTCAATAAAAAACTAGTTGTGCACCTGAAGCTGCTTATTGCCTTTGAATTATAACCCTAACTTAGATATTGTTACGAAATGTGATATCAAATAAACAGTAAATAACTAAAATAAACTAGTCTGGTAGTATCAACGTCTATTATTTGCCTTACTTTTTTAAATTCGAACACGGCCAAACAAAGTTTGTCTGCCTTGTTTTAAGGTGAGAATTCACCGGAGCTTTGATTGGTTCTCATTTCACATTCATTATTACTTTTTGAAAAAAAAGTATTTTTTGGAAAGTGGGGAACGGAGTGTCTTAACACTAGGTTCCCTCTGCCTACCCTGCTGTGTGCCGGATACAGCGTGAAGCTGATTTAAGGATTTTTTTTTAATTGTTTCATTTGCCTAAGTTGTTGTAACTTTCATACTTAACTTTTTATTTTTAATAAAAATTATCAATAAAATTATCAGTTTTCAGATTTTTACTGTATGCATAATAGTATCTAAGTCATCTGTATTCTAACTTGGCTGGATCTGCTAGCGTGTGCCTTAATTTCTCTAGTCAAGAATAACATATAAAAATATTAGTCATGTCAAATTGCAGCGTAAGTGAGGCATTTTAAGATAAATATAAATATTTATAACATTAATTCACTAACATAAATTAGCATTGATTTATCATTGACAGTAGGTAGTTTTAATGGTTTCTTAATTAATAAACAGTCATTAAACGTGAAGTTTCTTCAGTAGCTATTTAAAAAAGCCAGCTGTTTTCTATTAACCTTGTCCAATGAATATCGTTTTATAATTTCGTTTTCCTATAATAGAAGTAGTAATTAATAATTGCAATCCTGTTTTAAGGTTCCGTACCTCAAAATGTGAAAACAGAACCCTTACAGGATCACATTATACGATATAGGGTCTTGACGGACGTCTGTCAAGACCGTTTATCTCGAGATCGCAAGGAGGTGTTACGCTAAAATTAATGTCATATATTTAAATCTATGGTCACTTAAAGCAAAGTACAAAAAATCAATCTTCTAAGTCTACGTAATTAAAACCTATAGGATACTTCGCGTGGACAGTTATGAAATCTGGTACAAAATAAGAACTTACAATATAAATAAAAGAAAAAAATCGAAAAGTGGAAATTTATAGAAATATTATAGACAAAAATCCTTACAAACTTATATTTGCAGTTCATTTCATATAATACCCGCAAAGCTAAATTGGTCAACTTTTATAAGAGTGCACGTTGCATTGACATACAATCCTAAAATTGATACAGAAGTCTCGGAGGGCGAATACGACTCGTACTTAACCGGTTTTTTTATTATGACGCACGTGTTATTATCATTCACGTTACGCCATCTCCTACAGATGATAAATAATTATATTTCTAGATCACGTAACGATAAGAATGCAGTGTATAAATAATATAGCATTATTGTCCAATCGAGGTTTCTAAATGAAGGATATTGCAAATTAAAATATAAATTATAAGCTGAAACACAGTTACAAAGTTTCATATTTGTTATTATGAATAAGTAAATATTTTTTAATAACAATGATACCTTCTTGACGCAGTGGGATACTGTCTGACTGATTTGATTGTAATGTGATTGTATTTAAATAATATTTTCACGCGGTTGGTATGTTGATGAGGAAATATATCCTTTTTTAAGAGGTCCTCCACATGCTACTAATTACATTAGTTTCCTCCAGTATCATCGATACTGTGTTCTCGAAGATCAACTGAGAGTCTTGCCTGTCTCACTATTCCTACTTTTGCCATTCTATCTTCTTCGCTTATACTATATCTGCCATTAGGATAATATCTGCCATTTAGTGTATCTCTTCAATGTTTTTTCTTGCTAGGAAACAAAATATTTTACAAGGTGTATATAAATTTAAACGCAGCTTAGATGGTTTCCAAGCTATTCAAGTGGTTACGGGTTCGAGTCCGACTACGTTAAATATTCTGTAAGTTTTTTAAAATTCTTTTTTTTTAAGTATCACCAAGGCTCCTTGGTTTATAACCAACACCGACGTACACCAGTTTGCAGAAATTTCTACAATTAGAGAGGAAATCGCTAATACTTGCTCTAGATACAAGTCTCGCTTGTCTATTCACCCAAATAAACTAGCCGTAAAACTGCTCGACCCAGTTCAATACCAACGCCTGAAGAAACCTAACATCCTAAAACTGGACGAAAGATTCGTTTCGTACTAATATAAGAAACCTTGTTATTGGATAAGGGCCTCTACATGTCATGATATTAGTACACCTCATTTGATTATAGTATTAAATACTGATTGCAAATAAAAATACTTACATAAAAAAAAGGGTTTTCAAAAATTCTTGTTTTTCAAGCCACTCGAAACAAAATGATTTCATATATTGTGAACATTTTAACATAGGATCTTCTCTGCACTTCTGCTATATGTGGGAGATGCTTAAAACAAAAAGAAAACCCACCGAGGCTATCATATCAATTTTAAGATTGTAGGTCAACGGGAAGTATAACTTATAATAGTTGACACACATTTTCACTTTTCGGATTTTTTCCTTTATTTAACATACATATATTGTAAGTTCTCACTTCGTGCCGAATTTAATGGCCGTAGGTCTACGAGAAGCACCCTACAGGTTTTAATTACGCGGCGAATTTCATACAATATGCGACGAAATTAATGCAAATGTATCTTTTGATAGCGTGAATTTAGAATCTGAACTTTTTCTGTGCTCCTAAGGATAACAGAAGTGAATAATTGATGTTAATATCAGCTTCAAGCTTCAGGTTAATTAATGGTCTTGACAGACGGACAGATGGACAACAAAATTATCCTTTTAAGGGTTCCGTTTTTATCATTTAAGGTGCGGAACCCTAAAATCAATAAAATATCTGACAAGATACAAATTTTATACTATTATTTCTTTCTATAAACATGTGAAGGTAAAGAGATAAAAGGAATTGATGTTGACAAGCATCATCTCTTAGATTACATGGAAGTGGGATAAAGAGCCTTTATTAAATAGCGGTACTAGTGTACCGCTAGCGATTTCGCCCGCGTCAACGATTATGGTTGTTACATTTTTTTCTTTTTGCCGATTTTCGCAAAAATATTACCTTTTTGCGACATAGCATTACAAATTTTAAATATTATTAGTATTATAAGTCGTCACTTTATAAATCGTCCTCTAGAATCACTTCAATGGTGCAAAATACAACAGGAAAGGCCAGGAGGAGCCGGAGCAGCAGGAGCCTAGTGTTAAGACACTCTGTTACGCATTTTCCGCCGAATTCTATAAGCATTGCGTTAAGTAGCGGAACTCAACGCTGCGCTTTGCTTTGACTTAGGGCGAAGATATAATGGTTTCAACTGAATTAAAAATATAAAATAATAAGCGTAAATAAAAAATAATATAATATGTATATGTATGCTGTAACGGCTTGAGTAACACCAGGTCAACGGGTATTCCCTGAAAATAACCATGACTCACAAAAAAAAAACATTAAAATCTTTTCAAGAATACTACTTTTCAATTTTCCTCAACGGCGCTAAACTGTCCTTCATTAAAAAGTAAAATACTAAGCTGCATTCATTTTATGATTGAATTTTTCGTGTTGAATATTTATTTAATTAATTATTCATTGTATTATACTGATAGAACATTAAAAATAAATATGCAATTAAATACAATATATTTTCTAGATTCTGGTTGGTTTGCCTTGACCCGACCTTGACCGCTGATATATTTTTTTTAGTTTGATCAAGACCTGTCAAATGTTATATTCTTTTGCAGTGTGCAAGCGTGTCCAATATAAACTTTTATTGTGATTTTATCAAAAAATATTTAAAAAAAATATAATTAAGCAATAAGTAGCTAATATTGTTAAGTGATATTTATCTAAATAACGACTAAACAGTGTCCTTTTTACACGTGAACTTGAAGTCTTTATAAGATATTACATTTATATATAGAAAAAAGGTAATAATTAAACAAATATTTACGCTTAACTTCACATTTATTCGCGTTCAGTTTTATTTTGTATGTCGTACTTCTAAAAGAACATTATATTAGGTATATCCATTTATCATGTTCTATAGAATATGGATTCATGGATATATCCATATAAATATATTAAAGGATAATCCATACATAGTTTGATACGTGTGTGAAATCTCCATTACTTTGACATATAGAGATACTATCTCTATATGTCAAAGTTTTAGTAGTAACCCATCGTTTGATGTCTTACCGCAAAATTTAATCTGACACTGCGCAACTGTAGAGGTGCGCAGTCGCATGCCCGTCGCCCGATCGCGTCAACTAGTGCTGATTGTGTGTTTATAAATGAAAATTAATATCGGAGTGGAAGTTTAAAAAAAAGTAAGTATTTCTTTATTTAATCAATTTTAATTAGGTTTTTGAATTGTAAAGTATAATTAGGCAAATTGTTTTAATTTAATTGTAATAGCTTGAATAATTTAGTTATTTGTTTTTTTTTTGAACGTGTGAATTTATGAATAATTAATATCAGTCATTCTAGTATTTATTTCTGTAAATGTTTTTTTCTTAACTCTTTAGTGTAAACGTTTTTTTTTTTAAATTAAGTAAGAAATCGTTATGATAAACATGAAAGTAAATAAATTATCTTTTAGTATTCTACGTATGTATATTATTTTTTGTACATAAAATTATGGAATGTTAGTAGTAAATTGTCTTTATTGCTATTTACTTAAAAGAACCTCAGATAATTGGCTTACTTATCACTCAGAGGCATTAAATCATAAAAACAAATCTTATTTTTTTATTACGTTTTAAATCTTTTTAGTTCTCTATATAAACGCTAGATATACAGAAATCTAATTATAGTTTATAAGAAACTTTATATATTTAATTATCTTCATGCTGTAACCAGCAAATAGTTGGGTAGGTATAGTGAACCTGGGAACCTAGTGCTAAGACATTCCGTTCAGCAGTTCCATTCTCAAGTTTATAATATTTATTAAATCACATATATATTAAGATATATTTATGATAATTCTTCATAATTCCCTCTCTTATATTGGTTTATATCAAAATCCTTTGAAGCTTGCATCAGCAGCTTTTGTGAATGCAGAGATGTGTATTGTGAAGCAATATAACATTTACCGGAAAAAGTAATATTCACACACACCATATTTGGATCTGAAACTACTTTACATAACATGTTAAAATTATCTAACTGAAATATATTCGTACGATACAATACTGTCATAATTGGTTTAAGATATTTTATTTTTCATAGTTATACACTTAAAAGTGAAGTACCTGCACTGGAGGTACCGATTTCAGGATTTTAGATCAACGGGAAGTACAGCTTATAAAAGTTGACAAATTAATTTTAGCGAGCATAACATGCACTCATGTATGAAATTAAATAAAATATAAATTTGTATTGCTTTTTTTTTATGAAATACCTATAAGTTTGTCATTGTTCTTTACTGTAGGTCCACGGGAAGTACCGTATAGGTTTTAATTACTTGAGGAATTTTATACAAAATTTAACATAATCGATGCATAAGTGCTTGTTTCTTTTGATTTCGTTGACTTAGAAGCTTGATTTTTTCTGTGTTCCCAGGGACCATAGATCTGAATATTTGATATTAACTTTAGCTTGATTCATCTGGACGATCTCGAGATAAATGGCCTTGACAGACAGACAAACGGATCACAAAGTGATCCTGTAAGGGTTCCGTTTTTACTTTTTCATGTACGGAACCCTAAAAATGTATTCCAAGCCAAGATATCATAACTTGCTCACAAGTTGTACTAATAGTGGTCGTCGACTATCATATAATTAACTTTATGCAGTTGTGAAACACTGCAGACGTTAATACTAGAGTAGTAACAATTTTAACCATTTTTGCTTTAGACATACTTAATTTATAAACATGAAGTGGTATCACTTGACCTCCTATTTTACTTAATATATTACGTGAATTTTGCAAGTTAGTATTTTTTTTTAATTTGTTTCTGTACGTATAAGGATAATAATAAAAACGTCTCGGTTATTAATTTGATTCAAAATATTCTAAGAGGATAAATATCAGTAGGTTAATAATACAAAAAGTATATTTTATATAAGAATATTAAAATAAGCTAAGCTATGTTAAGCTTGTAAAATCGGTAATTTCGTTCACGATAACGTCTAGAATGAAAAAATATATGTTATATATTTATTGTTATCTGTGTGTAGCCCTAGTTTCTGAAGTTGAATAATTTTTATAAGAATTGTATAACATTATATTATTTGAGTACCCAACTTTAAACGCGACGGCTGTGGATTCGATTCCCACTCAACTTCGCCCGCTTGATTATTCATTTAATAAACAGAATTGATTGACAACTATAATGACTTCTAATATGATTTTTTGCTACTTAAATCTTTATCGTAATTTCTATAAGGATTTTTGATTGTTTTGAATTAAAAAATACGATCAATGTTGATATAATATACTTTGAGCATTGATACATAAAGATAAAAAAAAGTCAAAGAATGCAATCAAAATCCTAAAGTACTTGAAAAACCGACCTTCGTGTAGTCTTAGTGTGGAATATAAAGTCACAAGCAGGCTTAAGAAAGTCTTTGACTCAAAATAGGGTGAACTGCATACGTCAGGTCTGGCCTTATGAAGGACTTGTAAATCATAACCTTTGTCCGTAGTAGGAGGCGAGAGCAAAATACTAGTCGCAACAGGATAAGTGCTACCATCGCGGCATTTCTGACCTTCTTGACCTGGGCCGTCATTGTCAGCCACCTATCGATAACAACTCCCGTAAGACCAGGGGACGAGGAAATGTGCTGTGACGCCAAAACACTATGGCTTGAGTCTCCGTCATATTAAGTAACAGCCTCCAATACGCCAGCCAGTCCAACAGTAGACTGAGGAGCCCTTTGGAGCTTAGTGGCTGTAGGTTTGGAATTCAAGGGCTTTGTTAGGAATGCGAAGTCGTCCGCGAAGAGTGCTTGCGTTGAATCATCCTTGAAGACGGAGTAAGGGTAGGGGAAAGAGTACTACTCTGAGGTACTCGTCAGAGGAAGGTGGCTGTCAGAAAAGGCACTTTCCACCCTTACACGAAAGGTTCTGCCGTGAAAGAACTTTGTATGGAACTCCTGACGTTGTCCAAATGGCCCGCCAGAATGTCAGCTCTATTTTGAGACAACAGTCTTATATTATAGCGAAATTCTTCTCTTAGCCCCTCGCGATGGGATAGGGGAAACTATTCCAGGGCTAGGCCCTCTGACTGTAGGATATCTATGGAAAGATTCCTGGAGAAATTGAGGGAACTCTTTAAATTTTATAGGCACAATTACAGGGACTTGAGTAATTTTTTTTAAATACTCGTATGTTTGCTTTCGGAAATCACAATTTGATAACGTGTAACTGATGATGAATACCATAGATGGCCTTAGTAGTTGGACTACTTTTACTGTAATAGTTACAAGGAAAACATTGTTAAAGCTTTTCGCCAGAAATGAGGTTCTTCAATCATTGCATTTATTTTTAACCAACTTCAAAAAAGAAGATGTTCTTATTTTCAATCGACTTAAAAAAGGGAAAGGTTCTCAATTCGCCCGAATAATTTTTATGTACGTTCTTGTCAATATTAAAACTACTATGTAATAGTACAAACATTACGTACTTGGTCAAGAAGCATCCTTTTCAGGTCTACTCTTCACTTAAAATCGTAAAATAAATTATTTTTTAATAAAAAATAAACCGACTTCAAACAAACTAAAAAATATAAAATAAATTTACTTAACATAAAGCAATAGTACTTTGATATATAAATGGCGATTTAGAAATACATTTTTTTAAATACATTTTTTTAAATACAGTAAATCATGGGGTTGTAGATTAAGGTATATGTTTTAAATTTCATCTCAATATCTCCAAACGTTCTTGAGATTAAGTTTCTTAACAGACACACAGACAGACAGAGAATCGGACAGACTGACAGAAGGATAGCAAATGGATCTGATAAGGGTTCCTTTTTTCCTTAAGAGGTACGGAACCCTGATAAAAAGAAGCCTATATAATAACGGTTTCAACTGTTCTGATCCGATTCCGTTCTGTTCCAGCTGTAAATAAAGTCGAATTGAGAACTTCCTCTCACAGAAATCGGTTAATAAAAGGCATTAATTTAATTTTAGTCTTTTAAAAAGGAATTGATAATGCGTAATCTTCAAATGCTTACTTGTTTCATTTTATCTTTATAAAAAAAAAATCAGCTTCACGGTGTATCCCGCAAACAGCAGGGTAGGCAGAGGGAACCTAGTGTTAAGACACTCCGTTCCCCACTTTCTGCCGAATTCTGGAGGCATTGCGTGATGAGTGGCAGAACTATTTACTTACTTTTAATTATATTTATAACAATCTTATAGTACTGTGTAACATTAAGTGCTCACTTAATTATGAAATCTTTTAAATAAATTGGCCCACGAGAATATATAAAGAGAAGCTTGTTGTGGCACAGTTGCAGAAGTTGTGGGTTCGAACACAATTCGAATCGATTCCCACTCGTAAAAATGAAATATTGAATATTTTAATTTCCTCGCTCTGCTAACGAGGAAAAGAGCAACAAAAGAGTTCCACCACTCAACACGCTTTGTCTCAAAATTTGAAATTGGAGAACGGAATTGTCTTAATGGGAACGGAGTGTCTTATCACTGGATTACCTCCCTATGAGCGCGATACACACACCGCGAAGCTATAAAAAAATATTTAATTATGATTTTAATTTACAACATTTGATAGATTCTCTTGAAAAGACTCTTGTCTGAGAAAATGTCTGTTGAATAATTATTTACTTAGTACACGTATTGTAAAGTTAAAACAATACTAAATGATATCACAATACACGCTTGTGTGTATCTAATGTTTGAATTGGATCCGCTTCATGCTGTTCTTAGTAAGATTTATATTTTTAAACTAATAAATTAATTATATTTTGAATATTATTTTTTTTAAATGAAGCCAGTCGTGGCTTAGGGGCATTTCTAACTACTCAACACACAATGACGGGGAAACGGAGAAACTAGAGTCATAAATTACTAGTTTTTCTCTGCCTACCCTGCTGTCAACGGGATAAAGTGTTACCCAAAAAAAAAATATAAATTTTAGATAATAGACAGATTCCAATAGCAAATTTCTTTATTAATTACATTTTGCCGTTATAGAAACCGGATTAGGACACATATTTTATATTTGAATGTTGGTATTCTTTAATTCTGTGTATCGTATATTATGCCATGGAGTAATAAACGCAACTATAGTCTGCACTATGTTTTTTAGCTTCACATTGTATCCTGTAGGCACATAACAGGCTAGGAACAGAGAAACGCCCACAAATATTGTGTCATAATTGGCGGAACCCAACGCCGCCCCATATCAAGTTACCAACCAGAATATATTTAAAAAATCCTATCCTAAAATACCCCGAGTGCGAATTCCTATTTGTGTTAAGCACAAAGAGGAATTCGCAGCAGCGTTCTTATTTCGGAAAAAAAGCGGAATTCGCGGAAGCGGGTAGGCAGAGGGAACCTTGTGTTAAATATGAATTCTGGACTATATTTGTTCCGCTCGGAACATTTGAATTAGGTCTAAACATCGGGACGCCCCGCCAAAATCCAGACAGACGTCTGGTGACGCTGATTTGAAAATAAATTTTTAAATTTTGCAATTTCCATTTTGTCTATTATCGTTATTGAAATGCAAAGGCGCATCAAATTACAATTATTCACGACAAATAGTTTTGACGAGTAATAAATGTATTTTTTTTTTAAATATACTATTTATTTCTTTATAATATTTATCACTATTATATATAGAAGCCGTCGTGACGGGCACAAGCGTGCGACGATTGTGAATTCGATTTCCCCTTGAAGAAAGGGAATATTTAATAGTTACATTTCCTCGGTCTGATATCACGCAACGCCTCAAGAATTCGGCGGAAGGTGTCAATGGTTATTGGTGTGTCTTAGCATTATGTTCACAAGTTCCGTCTAATCCTCTGGTTGGGTGCGGGATACGGCGTAGAGTTATATATATATATATATATTGTTAGAAATCGGAAGTGGGTAACGTTTTTAAAAAAACACGTTAAAACACACATCGTCTATATGATTCTAAACTATTTGGAAAGGGATGCTATGTAATTGCAATAAGTGATATGTATCACCTACTAACAATACTTCACACTAGTTTCCTTCCAATAGGGGCCGTCAAATACAAGCGAGTGCCCCCGATTGACACAATTCCACTGCTTTAGTAGTTATTTTCCACCTAAATCTACCCTCTTTTACACGAATACGCTAACAATATATATATATAATATGCTATAGCATATTATTTTGAAATAAACAAAATATTTTCAGTTCATTGATCCGTACATTATCAAAAAAAAACAACAATTAAAATTTTCACACAATATACGACATTAAGATGAGATGCAAACAATAGAAATTGTTATTTGTCAAATTATAAATACCTCTACATTAACGCAAGTGATGTTACATCGAGGTTACATTTTTTATAGTATTAATACATAAATTAAAATAATTTCAATTTCAACGGTACTAGGGTGTGAGCGAAGCCGCGGGCAAAGCTAGTACCAAATTAAAAAAAAAATCAGCATAGCGCTGTATCCCGCGTGTAGCAGGGTAGTCAAAGGGAACCTAGTGTTAAGGCATTCTGTTTCCCATTTTCCGCTGATTTTTTCGTGTCTTTACAACGCTGGGCATTTCAAACTTGGTTTCAGAGCGAAGAAATGAAAATATTAATAAATAACAATTCATTTCCCCGAGTGGGAATCGAACTCACAACCCTCGTTACAGTCACACCCTTGTGCCACTGCGTCGCGACGGCCTCAATACCAAATAATTTATAACGTAAATCTTTTGGGAAATTATTTGATTTTTTTTTCTCGCAAAAACTGTCGCGTTTAATAGAGCAATATAATGTAACGCGCGCGGTAATTGCAGCTTATACTACGGGATCACACGGGAATCCCGGTATAAAAGTAACCTATGTATTACTCTACAACCTTCTCTATCTTCCAGTAAAAAAATTTAAAAATCTAAATTTGTTTAAATATATAGTTTATTAATATTAAAAAAACAATTAAAAAAATATTTCAATGCATATAAAAAAAGATTAAGTCTAACTAAAGATAATAAAATATTTAGCTGTTATCATAATTATTGTATATTTACACATACACCTTTTAAATTTATTGTTTCTGTTGACCCAAGATGACCTTGACACGGAAATATAGGCAACAGTAAGTGGGTTAGCGTGGCTACATCACTAATTGATTCAATCACATATTAAATTGATTTATTTATAAACGATGGAGATCAAATAAATCGATTTCATATTTTATTTATATTTTTTATCTGTTTTCGTTTTCTTAATTTTTTTTAATTTACGTTATGTCTTCTGTAAATACGGTGGCGAGTGATCTTATTATATTTATTTATATTTACCTAATCTAGATCGTTGTAAAATTCTTACGGAAAGTGGTAATCGGAGTATTTAGACACTAGATTGTCTCAAAAAATTAAACAGAAAAAAATATACACATATTCTATTCATCGTTCAAAACTCGGCTGAGGAATATTATTTATAGATATAAATATTTTCCATCTGAAATCCTAACCCGAATTAACTAATAACCCAAATTAATTTTAGACTGTACGTTACCTGTCAATACGAGTATGACGATATGCTGTATGATATAGCTATGTGATATGTATACTTAAATTAAATTTTATTTTATTTCTATTCACTACTTAATTTTACTAAGTTACCCTTAAATTATTCGAATATTTATGTTCCTTTGTAAAATCAATTCACTCTTGATATGTGGAGTAGACGACTTAAAAAATCCTCTGCATCGTTTATTTAATAAAGTGGCAATGCCAAGCTTAAATGATTTAGTTTAATCAAGCCAAATATGATTCGCATCATTATGTTTTTTTTTTTAACTTTTTTTAGGAAGTTCAAACTTTTTTTTATTTTCACGCTATATCCTGCATATAGCAGGGTCGAAACCTGGGTACCTGGTGTTATACCAATCCGTATTAAAATACTAAATATTTACTAGATTTAGAAAATATTAAATATTTAATAAACTTTTATGGGAATCGAACCCACAATTCATCGTGTTTACAGTCGCATGCTTATGCTCCTGCGTCACTGACCTTAAAAATAATGTAGATAATCAAAAATCAATTAGCTTCACGCTGTGTCCCGTACACAGCAAGGTAGGCAGAGGGAACCTAGTGTCAAAACACCCCGTTCTCCACTTGCCTCCAGAATTTGGCGGAAAGTGGAGAACGGGGTGTTTTGACACTAGGTTTGTTTGTTTGACCAATTTCTGGAGGCATTGCGTATTGAGCGAAGTGACGAAAATATAAATGTAAATAAATATTTCATACCCTCGAGTGGAGATCAAACCCACAACCAGTCGGTTTTACAGTCCCACTTTGTGCCCCTGCGCCACGACTGGACGAATGTAGATAATACGTATCAAATAAGAACTAAAAGTATTTCTGAAAGTCTATTTCGTATTCTCGACGAAAAATAGGAAAAGCCGTTGATTGAATAGCGAAGTAAACATATTGGGCATTCAAAATATTTTCCTCTTTACATTTAACTCATGCAATTAGGACTACCTTACAAAGTTTCGAATAAAACTAGCACTACTTCGAATTTCATATAAAATATGCGTATATATATATCTATATATTAATAAATAAAGGGATATTATATACAAACATTTTTATATAATTTGTTACAATATTTTATATATATATATATATATATATAAGCAAATTAAGAACAGAGTGATCTATCATTAACTTTTTTCTATTTTCTTTTATATGTAATAAAAGTAAGAAGATACATTTATAGAGTCCATGAAATGCTTACAAAATTCTATGGAAAATATTGTAACAAATTATATAAAAATGTTTGTATATAATATCTCTTTATTTATTTTATATATATATATATATATATATATATATATATATATATATATATATATATATATATATATATATATATATATAAATATATATATATATATAAATTATAATAAGAGGATATCGGTACTTCTTCTTATATTGTCTTTATAACTAGTGAAGAATGGCAGTCCATTTTGCATATCACATTTAGGACAGAATGACGTATACACTATCATCTTTTCGAAAAAAAAATAATCAGCTTCACGCTGTATCCCGCACACAGCAGGGTAGACAGAGGGAACCTAGTGTTAAGACACTCCGTTCCCCACTTTCTGCCGAATTCTGGAGGCATTTCGTGTTGAGTGGCAGAACTCAACGCCGCGCTTAACCTCGACACCAGAGCGAAGAAATGGAAATATAAATTTAAGTAAATATTTCATTTCCTCGAATGGGGATCAAACCCATAACCAGTCGGTTTTACAGTCACACCTCGTGCCGCTGCGCCACGAATGGCATCATCTTTTCATTCTTATTAAACCCTTAGACAAGTAATAAAACATACATAATTATTAAGTATTTCCTTTTTTATACAATTTTATATAAACGCAAGGCTATGGAAACAATCTCTTTTACATTTTTCCATGAAATTGTTCATGAAATCTAAAGGTTTTTTTATGTTGAACGTTGTTTAAATTTAGAAGAGAATTTTAATTTGACACTGTAAATAACATATGAAACTTTACTAGTAGATATCATATGTTGTTAAAAATTGTATTAAATAACGGATGGGATATTACTATTTTTATTAGATACTAAGCCCTTAATTACTAGGTATTAAAATACAACATTTTGTTTAGTCGAAATGCTACAAAAGTGGGGAACCAAATCAGCTTCACACTGTATCCCCCACGCAGCGGGGTAGGCAGAGGGAACCTAGTCTTAAGACACTCCGTTCCCCACTTACTGCCGATTTTTTCAAGAGATGAAAATATTAATAAGCAACAATTCATTCCTCAAGTAGGGATCGAAACCACAACCGTCGCGTTATAATCCCTCCTTTGTGCCCTTGCACCACGACGGCCTAAATACATATTTTTCATGTCATATTAACGTATTATTAGATCTAAGTGCCAAAAGATCAACCAAACAGGTGTTAGCTAGCGGTAACTTTTACGAGACTAGCATAATACTATAGGGAATGCGTAGATAAGCCAAGTTGGCAATAAGGCTCGACTTACACTTGTAATGGTCATCGGGCTGTATTAATGTTATCTTCGTGACTATAGTTTGTTTTGTTAGGACCCTTGCGTATTTATTAGAGAATTGAACTTAGGTACCCTTAAGTGTACAGCTTAGGGGCAATTAATGAAATCGCAGGTTTATTTAGTATTGTTAATGCAAAATTGGTATTTTCTTTTTTATTTTTATACATTTTTTTATATATATATTTATGTATATATATATAGATACGATTTCGACATATTACTCGATATACCCATTGTCTATTGTCCTTCACTCGTACGGAGGCCTTCGAACTGGGTAACAGAACTGAAAGTCTGTCAGTCTAAATATATATTTTTTTCAGAAAAACTTTAAGAGTGAGAGACTTTCAGTTTAAGTTTTAAAGGCAATCGGTACAAGCTGTTTAATATAAGTGCTATTATTGAATAACTAGCGACCCGCTTGCGGCTTCGCCCGCTTTAACTACTGAATTATTCATGTAATGTACATATGTTTGGAAAACATTTAAGATTACTAATGTTAAAATTATTTAAACCTTAATGCAACCCGCATTTTCGTAGTTCCAATAAGGATGTTCCAATTGTTTAAAAAAACACACTTAAACAAATGACACAAACAACAGAAAACTTTAACGAAAGAAATTATAAA
>DWMY01001304.1:0-15473 GCA_018249775.1 Heliconius hecalesia formosus | reverse complement strand
AATTATGTGAAAAATTTGCATGTAGGGAACATGACACCTTAAGACATCCAAAAGCGTGTATTACAACTAATTTTACCTTTTACTGTTTATTGGATTATCTGTTTTGGATTCTGGGTTTTCTAATAATTCAGTTGTAGGAGATTTTTTCTCAGCTTCACGTCTTTCATTGACTTCTTCTTCCTGAGCATCAACTGATCTCTCATATTTTAACTTTTGTTCCTCATCTGGTTCACCTGATTTTGAATATAAGCTACCGTATAGAGGTCCCCTTATGTTACTATTTGCGAGTGCTTGAGCTAATGCTGAAGAAATGCTTGAACTGGGTTGATTATAAAGTGATGGCCTTATTCTGAATCCACTATTCCCGACGTTACCCGTACCATAAGCTTTTGCAATAGCTTGAGAATAAGCAGATCTTTCATGATCTAATTCACCTAAATTTTCTACCTCATCAGATTTTGAATTGGGATTATTATCATTTAGATACGATTGGATTACGGCTGCAGATAGCCTTGAATTAGGTTTATCAGCATGTGAAAGCTCTTCAACTTCTTCAATATTTTTGAAACTCCCCGTTGCTTGAATATTTGTAGTGGTTTGATCTTGTGCAGACTTTGCAGCTTCTGACAGCTGATCAATTTCGTCATCTCCAGAGTTTCTAAAAAGATAGTTATTATGTTTCTGTCCCCTCAATCTTGTTTTTGCTAAAGCCTGTGCAAGAGCGGAAGATGAACTATAACCGGGAATATTGTAAAGTGAAGGCTTGACTATTGGTCTGCTGTTTCCTGCATTTGATATTGCTTGAATATTTGCGTTAGCGTTGGCATATGCTGATCTCTCAGCTTCTGACATATTCTCGTCATTTTCTTCACCAGACTTAAAATAGGGAATATTATACAACTTTCCTTGTCCTTTGGAATTGGCATTTGCTTGCGCATTAGCTGAAGATGAACTAGGTAAAAGATAATTAAAATTTGACGGTCTTAGTCCAGGATAAGTGCTTCCTGTATTTGATAAAGCTTGAGCATTTGCGACAGCTTGGGCGTATGCTGATCTTTCAGTTTCCGACACACTTTCTTCTTCACCTGATTTAAAATACAGGTTGCCATTTATATTATACTCTCCTGAATTAGAATTAGCTGAGGCCTGTGTACTAGCTGATGATCTTGAACTGAGATCTGGGTAACTGCTCCCCGTATTTGATAATGCTTGCGACATATTTTCTTCATCTTCTGCGTCTCTAGGTCTCAAAACAGGATTACTGTACAAATTTCTATCCATAGAATTAATATCTGCTGAGGCTTGAGCAAGAGCGGAGGACAAACTTGAACTAAGAGTATTCAAAAGTGATGGAGTCATTACCAAGGGGTTATTTCCAGTATTTGATAATGCTTGAGTTTGTGCCTGTGCTAAAGTTGACGAGGAGCTTGTTGGATAATGATAGGGAGATTGTTGTACTCCATATCCGTACCCTCTATAACCTCCATACCCTCCATATCCACTATAACCACTACCAAAATTACTGCCAGAAGCTTGAGCATTTGCTGTGGCCTGGGCATTTGCTGCAGCCTGACTATTTCCCATAGCCTGAGCATTTGCCGCAGCCTGACTATTTCCCATAGCCTGAGCGTTTGCTGCAGCCTGACTATTTCCCATAGCCTGAGCATTTGCCGTAGCCTGGGAATTTGTATTTCCTTTATTAAAATATGACATAGCTGAATATGGGTTCTGTGCAGCATAATTACTATCTACAGCATTTGCTATGGCCACTGCTGCGGATCTTTCATCCTCGACATCCGTGTATGTTACGGTTTGTTGATTAATATCTTGATTTATTTCTACATTTCTTTTAAACTTTGCTGCTTCTGGTACAGTATTTCTAAGAAAAACAACTTGATTCAGTGGACCTAAAAGTTATAAAGTAATTTTATGTCGGAATAATTGTTTTAGATGCACATACATAATTTATCGTGAATACTTATTTAAAAGTAATTAAGAAATAAAGTAAATTTTCATATAATTTTTTATACCAATAAAATACTATTATTTTTATGCTTTTTAATAGGATTTTTTTTCTTCTCTTATACATATTATGCAAATAAATAATAGTTACATAGTAATATGCTAGTAAATTTTTCTTTTATTTAAATTAAGGACAAGCTTTGGCTTTTAATTTGAGAAATGCTTACCTCTATTAGCAAGAAAATAACCAGAGCTTAATACTCTGCGTCCTTTAATGCTGGTACATAACAGGAAGGTAAGGACACATATGCCCCCTAAGAGGCCTCCCCGCATGACTAAATATTTTTATTTGTCCACTTTTCCTAAGAAGAGTAGCACGTTGATTCTTAAGGCAACTTGACAGACTGAGTCAGTATTTTTTACACACTTCATTATAAATGCATCATAACTCCCCATGAAAATTACCAAGTCATATTGATTTATTTACTTCCAAACAAAATTGATATTCTGATTTGAACTATACGTTTATCCATTCGTTATGTCAATACAATTTTGTACAGATGTCACATAAAATTAGTACATATTGGATTTTTAGTGGTAAAAATGATGGATATTTATAATATGGCTTCTTCAAATAATTTTTTTTTATTCTAACAAGGTAAAAAATAAAATATGAATTTATTATCCCACTAATTTATTTATAAATATATAAAGCGTGCCATGTCTATTTATAATGCTTGTGTTATCTAAATCTAACAAGATCCATGATGCGAGCCGGGGTCAGTTTCATGCAGAGATCACGTTGAAGTTATCTGTAAACAACACAAATCAGAAATAATTAATATATACACAAATTTATATATTTATTAAAAAAATATATCAAAATTTCTAAAATTTTTAGATAAGCTTACAGAAAAAAATAAAATAAACGTAACATAAATGTCCATTAGTAATGAATATGATCACATCTGTTTTAAATTATAGATTAAAAAGCACTAAATATAAATATAAATTGACAAAAAAACTTACATCTTAACTGTAGTTTATTTTTGATCTTCGCTTGCGCTTTTGCCGAAAGGAGACCATCCGCCTAATAAGCTATTTGCTTGGGCTTGTGCTTGGGCTTGAGCCAAAGCATTACTCAATCCTCCATATCCTCCAGCATTAGCATTAGCCAAAGCATCGGCTTGCGCTGATGATCCACCTAATCCGCCCATACCACCTGCTAATGCGTTGGCTAATGCATTAGCTTGCGCTGATGATCCACCTAATCCGCCCATACCACCTGCTAATGCGTTGGCTATTGCGTCAGCTTGCGCCGATGATCCACCAAAACCACCTAGTCCACCCAAACCGCTAGCTGCTGCATTGGCTATTGCGTCAGCTTGTGCTGATGATCCGCCATATCCAGGCCAACCGCCCAAACCATTTGCTGCTGCATTGGCTAATGCATTAGCTTGCGCTGATGATCCACCGAGTCCACCCAAACCACCTGCTAATGCGTTGGCTAATGCGTTAGCTTGCGCCGATGATCCACCAATACCACCTAGTCCACCCAAACCGCTGGCTGCGGCATTGGCTATTGCATCAGCTTGTGCTGATGATCCACCAAGTCCAGGCCAACCACCTAAGCCGTTTGCTGCTGCATTAGCTATGGCATTAGCTTGCGCTGATGATCCACCGTAACCACCTAATCCACCCAAACCGCTAGCTGCTGCATTGGCTATTGCATCTGCTTGTGCTGATGATCCGCCTAATCCAGGCCAACCACCTAAGCCGTTTGCTGCTGCATTAGCTAGGGCATTAGCTTGCGCTGATGATCCACCGTAACCACCTAGTCCACCCGAACCACCTGCTATAGCGTTGGCTATTGCGTCAGCTTGTGCTGATGATCCGCCATATCCAGGCCAACCACCTAAGCCGTTTGCTGCTGCATTAGCTAGGGCATTAGCTTGCGCTGATGATCCACCTAATCCGCCCATACCACCTGCTAAGGCGTTGGCTATTGCGTTAGCTTGCGCTGATGATCCACCTAGGCCGCCCATACCACCTGCTAATGCGTTGGCTATTGCGTCAGCTTGCGCCGATGATCCACCAATACCACCTAGTCCACCCAAACCGCTTGCTACTGCATTGGCTAATGCATTAGCTTGCGCTGATGATCCACCTAATCCGCCCATACCACCTGCTAATGCGTTGGCTATTGCGTCAGCTTGCGCTGATGATCCACCGTAACCACCTAATCCCCCCAAACCGCTTGCTACTGCATTGGCTAATGCATTAGCTTGCGCTGATGATCCACCTAATCCGCCCATACCACCTGCTAATGCGTTGGCTATTGCGTCAGCTTGTGCTGATGATCCACCGTAACCACCTAATCCCCCCAAACTGCTTGCTACTGCATTGGCTAATGCATTAGCCTGCGCTGATGATCCACCTAATCCGCCCATACCACCTGCTAATGCGTTGGCTATTGCGTCAGCTTGTGCTGATGATCCACCGTAACCACCTAATCCCCCCAAACCGCTTGCTACTGCATTGGCTAATGCATTAGCCTGCGCTGATGATCCACCTAATCCGCCCATACCACCTGCTAATGCGTTGGCTATTGCGTCAGCTTGTGCTGATGATCCGCCAAGTCCAGGCCAACCACCTAAGCCGTTTGTTGCTGCATTGGCTATTGCGTCAGCTTGTGCTGATGATCCGCCAAGTCCAGGCCAACCACCTAAACCGTTTGTTGCTGCATTAGCTAGGGCGTTAGCTTGCGCCGATGATCCACCCAATCCTAATATTCCAGCCAAGCCAGGCCAGCCGCCCAAACCAGTAGATCCTGCATTGGCTAATGCATCAGCTTGAGCAGATGAAATACCCCCATAACCACTTGTAATCGCATTAGCTGATGCGTCGGCTTGAGCTGATGATCCTCCTATGCCTGGCCAACCTCCTATACTACTGGTTATAGCATTTGCTGCTGCATTTGCTTCAGCATTATAACCTCCAACACCAGAGATGTCTGCCGTACTAATTGCTTCACTAATTGCTAATGAGGTATCACTAGGTACACCTAGAAACAAACAGTAACAGGGTTATTAATCAAATTCCAAATTTTTAAATGCATTATACTATTAAAATGCATTTTCCATTCTTTTGGTTATTTATGTAATTTTATTTAAAACTTATTACTTACATCCAGGGAGACGGCGAGAAACTTTGTAGACCAAGTTGTATTTTATGTTACATATGTGGATATGACAATTGTCACCAGGTAATCTAAATGGCGATAACGGTGGTTGAACCCTACATAGTGGATCTAAAAACACACAAATTGAAATAATATATTATTTCAAAGGTACTCATAAAAAATTACATTTAAATGTAACTTTTGGCTCAGCCAACTTAGACTTACCTACGTAAAGGATAATTGGTACTGGATAGATTTTGGTTTCTGAAAAAATAAATATTACTTGAGTAAAATATCTTCTATATTTATGCTTAATTATTTATTTAATTTTACTTACGAGTTATAGGCACTGGTACAGGCACAAGTACGTCTCTGCCAGGTACAGGGATATAACGATTGACTGGATAAGGTACTCTTATTGGTGGTGATGGAACAGGTACAGGCACAGGAACGTCTTTTTCTGGTCCTGGTACTGGCACTGGTATGGGTATCCGGATAGGGGGTGACGGAACTGGCACTGGAACTGGGACATTTTGAATGGGACCTGGCACAGGAATAGGTTGAGGAACCGGGACTTGAATGATTCTGGGTGGAGATGGTATTGGTACTGGTACTGGTACTGGCTGAGGTACTCTTACTGGAACTGGCACCGGAGTGGGGACAGGAACCGGAACTGGAGGGCCTTGAATGTAGACATTCTTAGGTGGTGAAGGTACAGGTACAGGTACGGGTACGGGAACATTTGGTCCTGGAACTGGAACGGGTACTGGTACCGGGTAAGGTCTTGGAGGACCAGGTACTACAACTGGTGGTGGGCCTGTTAAGTAGAAAGTATTTTTTTTATATTCAACAGGTTAAGTAAGGCCCAAAGTGCTAAACCTTAAATAAATATTTGCTATTTTTACAAAATCACTTAAACAAAAAAGAACTTACAGACTGGTTGAGGTGAAGGAGGTATAGGCCATGGTTGCGGGAACGGACCTGAAAGAAAAAAAACATGATAAGCAAAAACACAATCGTTAAAAATCTAGAAATAAATGTAAGGATAATAAAATGGAATTCTTTTATGAATTATATATTTTCGACTGTATGAAAACAAATATATAGACACTTAATGTATATTTCATATCAGTTTTTAGACCAAGTACTTACCTGGTAGAGGATTCACTGCTGAAACAAATCAAAAAGATTGTAGATATGTTTTAGTTTAACATTACTGCAAAAATTTTTAACATAATCTACTAAGCTTCTAACTAAGATCTTCCTAGATTCTCATATTATACAATTAATATTAGGTTTTTTTTTATAAATAATTACGTCTTAACAACCTGAGTAACCGATACTGACAGTTGCGGATTGAAATGTCATTTAAGTTATTAATGCAATTGTTACCCCATTGTTACGGAACAAAGTGCGGTTCGGTCATCCAGCTCGCAATTTAAAAATGAGAAAGGATGTTTAAAACGAAGATCATACCAGACGAGCATTGAGAGCATGGGGCACATTTTGCGTACAATCCATTTATATTCTGGTAACACGCGCATACGAAACAGTCGAAACCAGACCGCAGGTAGTACATATCACCTGGGGCTGAACATTGATCGTTACCTACAAAATAAAAATGGGTAAATTTGAGAAAATTTTATGGGTAAGGTAATTGGAAAATTTGAGAAATTTTATGGGTAAAGTAAGGAATTGTGTGATATATATATATGATTGTAATTGTCATTCGAAGATTTAAATAATATAGATAATCAAAGGATAGCTGATGATTAATTTTATAGTCGATATTGATTCAATATTGAGTGTATTTTTTTTGATTTGATTTAATTTAAATTTTGATTGTATTACAAGTAAAGAGACGTTTGAATTATAATATGAAACCTAGGAAGGTTTAAGATAGAAACTTAAAATAAATTATTTACTTTATTTTATTACTACTTATCTTTTTAATTTGTATATATAACTAAGAAAATCTGTTTTCAAATATAAAAATAACATTAAATTTAATAATATATTTCAAAAATAAAAAAAATACGTGCCTGGAGGCACTAGCACTGGCCCCAGCGACAATCCGCCCGTAGCAGTCGCCGATGCGTCAGCGTTCGCAAATGCAGACCGGTCATCGTTATCTGACAAAACAACATTAAAATATTTAGAAAATGAGGCCGTTATGGCGCAGTGGTATAACCAAGTGACTGGCCTCGATTCCGAATCGGAGTAATGAATTAAGATTTATTAATATTTTTTTCTTTTGTCAAAAACTTTATAATTGTGAAAAGATTTTTTTTGTTAACTACTGCTACTATTTCTCAATAAGTAGTGGGTAGAATCTAATGTGCTTGCTGTGAAAAACGAAACATAAAAATAATATAAAAAATATTATCGAAATCTCTGAAGAAATCTGAAGACTGAATCTATCAACATGCTATACATTGTTATATAGATTCAGTTTTTCTCCATCTAAATATTTAAAAAAAAAATCAGCTTCACGCTGTATCCCGCACACACACACAGCAGGATAGCCAGAGGGAACCTAGTGTTAAGTTAGCGTTCCCCACTTTCTGCCGAATTCTGGAGGCATTGCGTGTTGAGTGGCAGAACTAACGCCGCCCTTAGCCTTGAAACCAGAGCGAAGAAATGGAAATATAAATTTAAGTAAATAAATATTAAACTTAGATAAATAAACTTGAAGAAAAAAAATAACCAAAAATGAATGTTACTAAAGAAAATTTTCTCACCGTCCGCCCACACCGTGCTGGCGATCACCGCTAAGAGAGTCAAACCAATCTTCCACGACACCATGTTGGTTGAACCTAGGACCTCGTGAGCGGAAACACTCACGAAAGATACAGTTAGCACGAAAACGAGTGTATTTAAACAAAATATTTTTTACGCGTCGATAAGCATAGTCAATCAATTTATTATATTAAAATAATTTAATTTACATGCAAATGAGCCGTAACGAGATGTGTTTGTGATAGCTATATTTATTTAATTAAAGTCATAGATTTTTTCTGTACTATTTTTTTTTGCATTATTCTTTTTAATGTACTATTTTTTTTATTATAATGAAATTTTAAAAAATATTGAAAATGGTTTTAGCTGAGTCGTGGTGGGCTGAATTCGATCAATATATATTTTTAAATTTCAATAGAAAAAGCGTCGGATTTAAATTTAAAAAAAAAATATATTTATTATGTATAATTTGAAAAATTTATCATATGTTATATCACATGAAAATTTAAAAAGTTACCTCGTAAGTCGGTAACCTATATCTAAATTAACGTAAGATAAAAAAGTATATTATAACAAATTAAATATAGGTTATCCTACTAGTCCTATTAAATGTGAAATGTTGTAAGGATGGATGTTTGTTCTCTTTTCACGCAAAAACTAGTGAACGGATTAACTTTAAAGGGAATAAACTTTAAAGGGATCTTATACATAAAAATAACTATAACAATATAACAAAAGGTTCAAGCGGGCGAAGCCGCGCGTGGATAGCTAGTTATTTATACATATTATATTATTGCTTTATATATTAACAAAACTGTAGGCTCCAATATAAAAAAAACATTATTCTCATTTTTGTTAGCAATATGAGTAGAAGAAAGTTAAAACGAAAAAAAAAAAACAAAAATATTTCCCTTTTTTTTTCGGTAACAGTACGGTAATGAAAGCCGCCACTCAACACGCAATGCCTCCAGAATTCAGCGGAAAGTGGGAAATGGAGTGTCCCAGGTTTTGTCTGCCTATTCTGCTATGTGTGATACATAGCGTGAAGCTAAAAACATATCTCGTGGAAGCTGTCTATGTATTTTCTTGTAATTATATTTAATAGTTATATAGGCAAAGGGCGGCGTTGAGTTCCGCCACTAAACACGCATTGCCTCAAGAACTCGGTGGAAAGTGGGAAACGGGGGGTCTTAACAGTAGGTTCCCTCTGCCCACCCTGCTGTGTGAAGCTGAAAGATAGATAAAGATAAATATTTAATAGTTTTAATGTAGTAATAAAAATAATCAAAATTGTTTTTAATTAAACTGAAACTTTTCTTTTATATAAGATATTATAAATATTGTTGCTCTTTTGCCCTAATTAAAAATAAAAAAAAAGAATACAAATAGAACTCTCTACTTATTCTATATATACATAGTAACGCGATTATGCCATGCCTAACACTATAACTCAATTAATCTCCAAGTACGATTACTTACTGAAATTAAAATGGCTGATTAGTTTTTAAAGTAAAGTGCACTCTAAAGGTTCACACAAACATAGATATTAAAATGAAATTGCAAAATCATCTTAATATTTATCAATTTGATTAAATGTTAGGTACGTGTTGGTTTTGGGTTCAAATCCAATCGAAGGGTAGTTTTAACGCATATACCGTATATCCGTATGTACCTAACTTATGCAATATAGATTTTAGTAGTCTGAAATTAATAGATAGAGGCCAGTCGTGGCGCAGGGGCACAAAGTGTGACTGTAAAATCGACTGGTTGTGGGTTCGATTCCCACTCGAGGAAATGAAATATTTACTTACATTTATATTTTCGTTTCTTCGCTCTGGTGTCGAGGCTAAGCGCGGCGTTGAGTTCCGGCACTCAACACGCAGTGCTTCCAGAACTCGGCGAAAAGTGGGGAACGTAGTGTCTTAACACTACGTTCCCTCTGTGCTGTGTGCGGGATACAGCTTGAAGCTGATTTCCTTACTTTTAAATTAATAGTGCAGCTTCAAATATTAGGGTTCAAAAATTTTATATGTATTCTAAAAAAAGTTTTGACGTAGAGATCTTTTAATATCTCAAGATAAACTCTGAGGTAAAACGTAGAGTGTAGATTTTGATGTTAACATTCACTAAATAGTTTCTTGAAACTCAATCCCTAATGGACTGACCCCTTTTTGACTTTACTTCATTTAAGTTTGTTTGAAAAGTGTATTAAAATCTTGATGAATCCTAGGCAACACATGTGATATGCATGATTTTAAATAAACAAATATATTTTTTTGCTTCACGCATATCCCGCACATAGCAGGATAAGCAGAGAAAACCAGGAAATCTATAAGGACGCTTTGCGTGTTGAGTCGTGGAACTCAACGTCGCGCTTTGCGTTGGTTACCACAACGAGTAAATGAAAGTATGTTTTTTTTCCTCGAGTAGGAATCGAACCCACAACCTGTCACGTTTACAACCGTACGTTTGTGCCCCCGTTTTAGTCCCTCAGTCATAAAATATTATATATGTATATAAAACTAATCTAAACTAAACAAATAGTTTGGATAAAATAGGTCAAGATAGAGAAAGTTTGAACGTACCTACTAATACTTTACTTTTGGGTCCAATTTTTATTTCATTTGCGTTTGAAAATTCCTTTTAAAGTTCGTATGGATACATGGAGTACATTGCATTAGGTGCTATTTTACTATCACCCAGAGAAGTACATTTGAATTTAATTGTAATTAATCGCGAGGCCATTCGTGGCACAGGAGCACAAGGAAAGGCAGGAGCGTGTAAAAATTAAATATTTATTATTTTCTTTTTTTTGCTCTTGTAAGCGCGGCGTTGAGTTCCACCATTTAGCACGCAATGCCTCCAGAATTTGGCGGAAAATAGGAAGCGGAACTGACTTTACACTAGGATGTCAGATTCTCTGTTCCTACTGTGAAGTTGTATGAAGTAAACATATGTTGATTTTTTCAAAAAAATTAAATGTTTAGCGTTTTCAAAAAGAAAAAATTAGATGTTCCTTTCTAAAAAAAAATAATAACTAACCAAAAACAATTAGAAAATAAATAAATAAAACTAAAAGACATTCAAATAGCATTTAATTTAATTTCTACGCTCTGGAGGCTAATCTCAACATGCGAATCCAGAATTCGGCGGAAAATGCTGATCGGAGTGTCTTAACACTACGCCCCCACTGCCTACCCTGACACATGCGGGATAGAGCGTGAAACTGAAAAAAATAATTAAAAATAGCAAGTAAATACGTATAAATATAAAAAACATTCTCGTACAATGGGCCGCCCGTTCGGAAGTGGGTCGGAACCGGACGCGGCGCTAATGACTGCGCCTCACGTAGAGATGTTTGACCCCACAATAAAGTGTTAATTGTTGATACAGATGTACTATACTTATAGTATACTGTGCTGTGTAAGCGAAAAAAGCTGCTTGATAAATTTTAAGCTTATCATAAGCTTAAAATATTATATCTATACTTTTTAACATATGTTTTTATGAAATATTTACTTAAAAATGTATATTTCCATTTCTTCGCTCTGGTGTCGAGGTTAAGCGCGGCGTTGAGTTCTGCCACTCAACACGCAATGCCTCCAGACTTCGGCAAAAAGTGGGGAACGGAGTGTCTTAACACTAGGTTCCTTCTGCCTACCCTGCTGTGTGCGGGATACAGCGTGAAGCTGATAAAAAAAAATTCGACTTCGTTCGGATGTCATAATCAGAATCTAACCACACACTCGCCAAAGTACCCTTGAACTGTATCTTTTCTAATAAAAAAAGAATCATAAAAATCGTTTGGCGGAATATTGAGTTATTTTTTCCATTTGTCACGCACATACTTAATGTAAATTTAAGATTTATATGATTTTCTCTTGGTCACCATTGTCAGAAATGGACGAAGTTAATGTGGGACTACACGGGAAGCATCAGCGTTCAAATAAAAAAGTATCATCAAAATCGATTCACCCAGTCGAAAGTTCTAAAGGAAAAAACAAAAAAAAAAACCGTCGAATTGATTATCTTCTCCTTTTACAGAAGTCGGTTAAATAGCTAGGTCACCTTGTCCTTGGCAATACTTTTCAGTATGTTTTTTTTTGTGCTGTATTATATATTACACACATATATTTTACAGTTTTAAACAAATTCATCTTGACATTTTCGCCGCAGTCTAATTATTCAAGATTTGTAACTGTAAATGTAACTGATGGTGGGTTCGATCCCCATTCGAGGAAATGAAATATTAATTTAAACTTATATTTTCATTTCTTCTTTGAATTCCGCCACTCAACACGCCATGCCTCCAGAATTCGACGGAAAATGGAAAACGGAGTGTCTCAACACAATGTTCCCTCTGCCTTGCTGTGTGCGGGATACAGCGTGAAGCTGATTTAGTTAATCTTGATAAAAATGTATAATTATAGTATAATTATATATTACGCGATCGCGAATCAGAAGCAAGACATAAATTGTAATTAATTCCGCTCTGCCCCTCCAGACGGCTGTGATTGATTGGATCAAGTACTGAGATGTCGACGGCCATATTATGTCATAACTTTTTTCCTTTTCCCGATTTTTTTTAGCTTCATGCTGTATTCCGCATATAGCAGGGTAGGCCGGGGGAACCTGAGAATGTAGTGTCAAGCACTCCGTTTCACATTTCTGTTTATATTTTATTGCGCGTTGGTAAGTGGAACTCAACGTCGTGTTTAGCCTGGTTTCTGGTAACCAGGTTAAACACGACGAAGGAAATGACGAAGGATATAACTTAACTTAGCTTCACGATGTTTCGCGGGGTGGGGCTAGCGGGGCAGTCAGAGAGAACGGAGCGCCAAACGCAACGGTCTCTACATACCTCTTTCGCCTCGTCCACTTTCATCAACCTCTTCATACATGCCCTCCGGGGAGTCCCCATGCTTTTTATGTGACCTTCCTCCAGTATCTTTGATAATGTGTTTTTGAAGATCAACCAAGGTCTCTCTCTACCTCTCTTACCACTCACTTTTACTTCATCATAAATCTAAAAAAATATATATTACTGTAAATTTTCACCCAAATCCGTTCAGTAGTTTTTGCGTTGAAATGAAACGAACATCCATCCCAACCAACTTTCCCATTTATAATATTAAAATTAGTAGGAAGTGTAAATATACATACATACATATATAATGTAAGAACGTATCTAACGTTATATGAAGACGGGCAAAGTTTGCAGTTTGAAGTTCGTGTTGCTGTCTGTTGATTTTATGTCTTCATTGAAACTAAAATAGTTTCTTTAATGCATATTTAGTAAAGTTGTTAATAAAAGATGATAAAAAGAGGTTTTTAGATTAAAATATTACATATTTAATGGTTGACCTACTATTGTTTTTCGGTTTTACGTTGTATCCCGGATATATAGCAAGAATAGGCAGAGAAAACCTTGTGGTAATATGACGACGCACAGTTTTTAGGTGGATCTTAACGCCGCGCTTGGTCCTGTGTAGTCCCCCTATTGGGGACAGGATGCTAAAACCTTCGCGCTTGCAGATAAATGGTTTTCTGCTACGCCACGACTTACTTTATTTATATTTCTTCTTTATTTTTACGCAACCAGATATAAGATTTGAGTGAACGAAACAACATCTATAAGTATTAAACTTAATTAAGAAAAAATATGCAATAATATAATAATGCAATTTCTTCAAAATAAGCGATAGTGAAGGGTAGTACTTATTAGTAGAATAGCGTCTCGTTCACATAGCGATGAAATCATAATATTAAATATCTCATTTCCCCTAGTGGGAATCGAACCCACAATCGTCGTGTCAGACGCACGCTTATACCCCTGTGCCACAACTGCCTCAACTATCTAAATAAGTTTCGCGCTATATTCCGCACATAGCAGGGTAGGCAGACGGAGCATAGTGTTAAGCCACTCCGTTCCCCACTTTCCCTTGAATTTTCCGAGACACTGAGTGTTGAGTGGCGGAACTCAATGCGGGCTTTTGCCTTGGTGCCAGAGCGAAGAAATGTAAATATAAAATATCTGATTCCCTCTATTGAGAAACGAACCCGCAACTCCGTTTACAGCCGTACACTATGCACCTACGCCACTATGACCTATCGAGTATCTAATATTCTTATAAATACTCTTAATTCTTCTCTCAGTTCACCCTCTGTCTGGAACAGATGTCGTACTGTATTAATATAAACGTCGGCTCGCAAATATAAATTGACAGCGAAGTTTTGCTATAGGAAATAAACTGTGAAATATAATTATATAATAATACTTGTGAAACTAGCCGTCGTGGTGCATTGAAACTGTGTTTGATCTAGAGAAGATGGTCGTAGGTTCGATTCCCAGTCGAAATAATGTTTTTTTTCAGCTTCATTCTATATTAGATATATAGCAGGATAAGCGAAGGAAACCTAGTGTCAAGACTTGCTGCTTGTTTTTCGTTTATTTTAATTGTATCGGTTTGGTAAGTCAAAGTGCGGCCTTGAGTTCCATCATCATTTTCTCGAAGAATGGAGAGTTTTGTCACTATATTCTGTTTGCCTACCATGTCATATGTGGAAGATGTGTGCAATTAAAATATATAGATGTATAATTATTCGATTCATAAATTAGCAGGTTTTGACGAAAACGAAAAGGATTTAGTAGGTAGTAGGACTTGGAAACGTAGTAAACAGAGGGGAAAAGTGGAAAAACGTCTCATAATGTGGTATATATTTATATATTGAAAAGCCAGTTGCGGCGCAGGAGTACAAGCGTGCGACTAAAAGCTAAAAGTTGTGGGTTTGTTAATAAATAAATTATTAAATATTTTTTTTCCTTCCATGAGTGGGAACTTGAGGAAATTAAATATTTAAAGTTTTCATTTTGTCGCTTTGGTAACGAGGCAACGCACTGCATTGAGTTTCGCCACACGTCACTCCAGAATTAACCTGAAAATGCGGAGAGGAAGTGTCTTAATGGGAACGGTATGTTTCAATATTAGGTTCCCAGGTTCCTTCTGCCTATCCTGCAATATAACTAAAAAAATATATATAGGTTACGAATCTACAATCAACAACATTGAATTAACTATTAACAAAAACAGCTACACTTCAGTGGTTATTATAAATACGTATTCCTATTTTACTTCACCATATAAAGTTTCGCGCACATTTAAATAACTACAGCGTAAAATAAAAATTGGGTTTTTTTTAACAAATTTTAATTTTAACTTCTTTGTTACAGGTAATTTAATGCATTATGAAGCTGTTCAGAGCTTAATATACTATACAAAAAGATTTTTAATTAAGGTGAGTCTCTATAAAAAATATTTACTTATATGTACGTCCGTACGTCTGTATGTATAGCTATTACTAGCGACCCGGTCGCGGCTTCAAATAACCCGGCTGAACTATACAAAAAAATATTTACTAATCAGAATTAATTTCGTGTTCTAATAATATTATCATGTTAAAAACAATATTTACCTAAATTAAAACTAAAGTTTCAGCCAATCTAATAACTTAGTTATTTTGTAAGTATTTTGTCAACAAAATATGTATTTTATATTGATACAACTTTTTTATTTATGAACAGATTGAAATG
>DWMY01001303.1:0-15473 GCA_018249775.1 Heliconius hecalesia formosus | reverse complement strand
GAGAGAACCTAATGCTATAACATTCCATTCCTCACTTGCCACTTCATTTTTAAGACAACTTATTTTGTAGTAGTGGAAGCACTAAACATTGTGCTTTTTCTTCTTGCCAGTGGTGAAATGAAAACGATTGAAATAAAAAATCGAATTTATTACAGTCATAGATAAGCTGTGATGGAAAGCATCCCAGATATGGTATTACTCCATATATATGAGGCTTCCACCAGACTATCTGCAATATAACAAACTGTTAATGCTTCTTTACTATATAATGTGTGAACTGAAAATCTTTAATCATACTTACACTATCATGTAATAAATTTAATGATTCTTGAGATTTAGTCATAGTACATGTAACCTTCTTTATATAAGTATTATTGTAAAGTACAAAATTTTCTCCATTTTGAAATTGTTGGTAATTAGTGTACATTTTCTTTGGTACTTCTTCAAAACAAAGATCTTCTTTGATCTCTTTGATATTATTGAATTTGAATATTTTCAAATGTTTATTTATTTTGTTTTCAGATCTGTTAAGAACATACAATATACTTTTAGTTGATGAAGGTACAGATGTTTGAGAAACAAATTTCTTATTTTCACAATTAGTTTTAAATGTATTTAATATAATTTTAAAAAATCTTTGAGGCCAGTTGTGGCGCAGCGGCTCAAAGTGTGACTGTAAAACCGACTGGTTGTGGGTTCAATCCCCATTCAAGGAGATGAAATATTTACTTAAATTTATATTTCCATTTCTTCGCTCTGGTGTTGATGCAAAGCACAGCATTGAGTTCTGCCACCCAACACTCAATGCCTCCAGAACTCGGCAGAAAGTGGGGAACTAGGTTCCCTCTGCCTACCCTGCTGTGTGTGGTGATACAGCATGAAGCTGATTTATTTATTTAAATATAATATTCACCTTTCAATTAATAACTTAAAATTGTAAAACTCTTTAATTTTGTCACAGCAAGTAATGCAGATAGTTTCACAAGAGTCATTAATTATCTGTAAAGTATATATATATTTATTTCATTTTTACATTAAGTATATATTTATTTATTTAGCACATGAGATATTAGGTCTAACTAAAATGTACCTTTATGTTAATGAGGACAAGCAGCATCTGAACATAAGATAATCCTTGTTCAATTTCATATATAGAACATGTTCTTATATTATTAGACAAACATATTCTGCAAGTGCTCATTTTATTACTTAAAAGTATAATAAGTTTTATTGCTATAATGCTTGTTATATATTTTTTACATAAATATTACTAATCTATTTAAATAATTTATTATTTGTTCGTGTAATTTTTATACTTGATTTAATTAAGTGTTTGTTTTGTCTGATTTTGCGATGACAGGGGCAAAATAATTTAGCAGTGTCAGGTATAGTAGAGACAAGTGACAACACGAATGAAATTATGAAGCAGTAAATAATAAACATTTGCTTTAGTTGTAACTTTAGTGTACCTATGCCTATACCTACTGTGTTGCTTTAAAATTCAAAATCAGACATTCTCAAGTCTTTCATATGCTGTTGTTGATATTAGGGATGCCCGATGATCATCGATTTTTGACGATCATTAAATTCAATCATCAATTATAGTAAAAATATACTGGACCAAAAAAATACGTATGCTAAAAGTGCAGCTCTTAATTTTTATATTAAGGGGTATCTCATCGCGATTTTCGATTTCCCATATAAATAACATGGAGAATTTTGTAGTATCGATGTAAACATCGACACTATTAGTTAAATCGCAACAAAGTTTCAAATTAAAAACAAAGCCAATATATATTCTTGTAGGCAATTAAACGATATACAAAAAAGTCTTAATATATATATATTTAAATTTCACTCATTTAAAAATTATTCAAAGTTAAAGTTTACCAATTTATAAAAAAGTTAAAGAAAAAAAAACAACAACACAAACAAAACAAACAAACAAAACAACATCGATGTTGTTCTTTCGAACTTTATCGAACATCGATGTTGTTCTTTCGAACTTTATCGAACATCGATGATCAGCTTCGATATTGACATCAATGTCAACATCGATGTTTTTCTAACATCGGGCATCCCTAGTTGATATGTCTAATGTCATAAATCTTGATTGATATTTTTTTATACCTTTGGGTATATGTGTTCTGTTTGTGACATTAACTTATTCATTGCCAGGTCAAAATATGAAAACATGGATTTAAAAAATTATAATTTGATGCGGCAGATGTATCACCAACTCGAGTATTTTGTATTCGACATTCTACTTACAGTAAGTTGCATCCTTTGAAGTGAATTACAATTTAAAAGATGATGATTTTACTTTTGCTTATTTTATAAAGAGCAAAGTCGTTACGGTAAGTATTCTTTTGGCGTCACATAAATACTCATATAAATTCCTATTTTATGAATTATCTTTTACTTAAATATAAGATGTCACTGAAATTATTTTTTACATTATTTTTATGCAGTTTAACTATATCTTAAATTTTTATATTATATATTTTATTAGGTTCATATTTTAAGTTTCTGTTAATCCTGCTATTTTAGGAAAAAAAATTAAGTATTGCGTAGGTTTATACAATCGGGTTATTCGTTTTTATTTTTTACATACAGAGTGAAAAAAATAAAAAGTGATTTTTTCAAACAAAATAATTAATAAAATTATCGTTGTAAAATAAAACGGCAATTGTCAAAAATAATGCACACAGACACAAACTTATCAAAGCGATAACGCCGCACACGCCTCTTTCAAGAAATCGAGTCGTAAGTAATGGCGGCGATGTAGAATTGCGTAAAGTCTAGTGCTAAGTGCTAGTCTCGTTCTAGTATGTTTTTTGAGTAGTATTTACGCTTAGTATTTATAGTAGTAGGTGTTTACGTTATTGGTATCTATTCGTAACTGCGCCACACGAAGTTCAGTATGGATAAACATAATGAAATGAAAAAAAATATATTACGTTACATTGTAGTTTACCAGACGTTGGCTAGCCGAGTTGTATTCTACGAGTGACCTTTCTCTAAAAAATTGGACTTAGCCAATCGGATCACTTTTCTCAGGGGGGTGTATTCACAAACAACATACAGAGTAACGCCGTCAAATAGGACCGGAATATGTGTGACATTGACGTTAGACATGATCTATATCTTGTTCTCTTCATATTCATCTCAAGACCCACCAGTTGAGAGGCGCTATGGAGGTCTCCTAGCTTAGCAATGAGTTCCTCCAACTCGGCCAAGACTGTTATATCATAGGCAAATCAAAGATTTGTTATGTGGTCTTAAACACGTCTTCCAGTTCCGTTTTGTCTTCTAGTTTCGGTTATATTACATCCTTATGTCACAAAATTACTGTATTTATCCAGAAAGCTCTAAAGAAGTTTCCCAATTAGTCAACTGAGTACAATGTGGACATTATCCGACTTCAGTAATGGTGGGGTATTAGCTATGACGGAGCGACTGAGCCATATTTTAAAAAAAAAGTACCGATAGCATTCTTGAGAAGGTACAGAACAACACCATGTTTAATAACGAATAGTGGTCCACTTAGCAAGACTTAGCAACGGATCAAAAAGCTTTATTAGAACCGAAAGTTCCGGACTTCTTCAAAGCTGAAGACTGACTGTAATTTAGTCATCCTTATTTTAATCTAAATTATGATTTTTGGTCAGTTTTAGAGGGTAAGGAGTTGCTCTAAACGCCATGATAATCCATACGATCGGCAGTGACAACGTTTTTCCATAGAAAGAATGCTTACTGCTATTGATAACTAGCCTCAACGTTTCGGATATTGAGGCCAATGGACACCACTACGAATACAGACATACGTTTTTCTTGCTTCGAGCAGTCGAGTAAAAAGGCTTTACTTAGCTACCATACAACGACGGCGTCTAAATATATACAAAATAGGCACCGATTGCTACCATTGAAGGTTGCTATGTCAGGAAATAATATATATAAAAAATCTATTGAAATTCAAGTGATCGTTTTTCACAAGAGTGGACATTGATTGTTTCGTATAATAGGTAGTAGGTATTTTAAATACTAACCGCGCCAACTTGTGCCTTATGGGGGTTGAATTGAACCACGTTCCAAAATCTGGGAACCTAGTGTTATTATACTGCGTCCACCACATTCCACCGAATCTTCGTGGCATTGCGTGTTGAGTGGAACGGCATGCTTTGCTTTGAAAATATTAAAGTATTCTGATTCCATTTTCATTTGTGTCTACCTGTTTGCGACTTTCTAAAATCAAATTCCTCCGTCAAATTCCTTTGTGAACAATAAAATAACAATAACAATTGAAAAGTAAAATAAATATTTTATTTCCAATGTCAAGCTATTTCCATATAAGTATAATAACATTATAATAATAAATAAGCATGGCTGTATATTAGAAAATCATTTAAAATGACAACAAATATTAGAATCCGCCACATGCTGTACTCGGCGGGTGGAGCTGAGCTAAGCTATATTGCGCAAAATTTTGCGAAATTTTCTGTTTTGTCCACTCGTTCTGGGTTAGGTTAATCAAAGTTTTTTTTTTCTTTGGGGCTTTTTTTTCTTTAATTCTGTGGGTGTGAATTCACAAACATGACGTTCCGCAGCTTAACTTCATGGGACACATTTTGACCATTTACTCAAAAACTATGATTACAATTATCACCAAACTCCACACACAAAGATCACCGTGTCGTCCACAACTTTCCTGCAAAATTTCAGAGCTGTAGGTTAACGGCTAGGCTAGGCTTAACTGCCTACCTAGGCAGTTAACGGTTTAGGAGGAGTAACATTACAATGAACCTCACTTTTGACCAGTAAGAGCTTCGCTCCGTTTAGCTCAATAAATATGGAGGCCGTCGTGGTGCAGTGGTACAAGAGTGTGACCACACACGCAACGTTTGTGGTTTCGATATCCACTCGGGGGAATGAATCATTATTTATTAATATTTTCACCACTAAAAAAACCCCATTTGTCGTGTTCCCGTCTTCGGAAACACTCCCCTTGAAGCTGCACGAGCTATTAGCTTATTGGCCGTCAATATTTTGATCGCGATCATCTAGCAAGGCCAAGTTGCTTTCGAAGGAACTAGGTGTCATTGGCAGAGCGAGATAGTAATTCACGCTAAAATACCAAATGGTTCTGTATAGACCCTATTCTCGGCCTCATATGGGGTACTGTTCTCAACTCTAGGCTGGTGAATCCCAGTATCAGCTTAAACCATCAAATCGCATATAATGAACTAACGACTCTATCGTTTGCATAATTACTTAATAATCTGTGAAAGGCACTTTCGTTGTCTTCTCAATATGCGTTCTCTACCGTATTTATCATGTGGAGTGTTCTGGGAAACTCTTAGACTTACCGCCGAATTTTCTAACCGCAAAGCAAGTCACATTTAATATCACCACCTTCATCACCATCAACTTCATTCCACGCGCCACATAACTGTGAATGAATGGTCTACCTGCGACAGTATTTCCGGAACCATACGTCATAGACACCTTTAAAAAGCGAAATCACCTTAAAGACCGGCTTTTGTTAGCTCTTATGGATTTACACGTTTCACACACTTACAACTAGGTGACCCGTGCCTTCGTTTGCCTTGACCTTTCCATAAAAAAAGTTCCCTCTGCCTACCCTGCTATGTGCGGGATACAGCGTAAAGCTAAAAAAATAGATATTACAATTTTTAAATATAAATGATAGGCAGTCTTCTTTATCAACTCATTTATATTAGTTACATAGAAACCGAATCTATTCCGACGCTTCTTTCTCCAATTTTTGGCCAGTAGGTTACAGGACTTTTATTTAACTTTTACTATTATGATCAGTGGACAATAGTCATATTATCATAATATGTAGAAATTATTAAAAAAAGTTTTTCACTTTGTGAAAGATATAATCTGACAAATCTGACTGAATATTATGGCTGTATTGACTCCCACAAATGTTGAAATTGAAATGTTTATCATTATAATGATTCCAGCTTCTTTAGTAGTCTTTTTTTATAAAAAAGAGGTTGTTCGGTATCCACCCACTTACTATATCTAAATGGACGGAAATTGAGAATTAATCGGTGCCTCATATGTCCCTTCAACCCAAACCCAATATATTAAAAATGTTTAAAAATTCAAAATATATTAATATTTAAAAAAAATCAGCTTGAAATTATTATGTATGACATATAGACATATGCTTATAATATATATTTTTTAATTTCAAATTTCACACACGTGCACCAATAGTGTAACATTTTAAAATGTGTTTATTTGTTAAGTTGAAAGTGATTTGCACTTTATTAGGTATAAATACTTTTTATTTCTTCTTTTTCGGTTGAAAATTTCACACGTAAAATTTTTAGGAATAATGCTTTAAAACTCAATCTTTAATAGAGAGGTAGAGAAACGTCCAAATATTTATCAGTCAGATACAAGAAGCGGTCCATGATAATAAACAAAATATTTTACATGTCTGTTGGAGAAACAAGACTATTTTTAAGATAAATAAATCTATTCAACTTAAATTTATTACAAATATTTTTTGTGTACTTGGTATTTATTTATATGCTTTTGCTCATGGCCAATTGGTTTTTTTTTGTCAGTGGTGGGGTTAAGCCTAAATTTATGTGGGCAACATATATTTTGCGAGGCCCTGTCCCGCGTAAGATGATTTAAAATTAAAAATTTTAAATTAAAAACCTCTAGACATTATTAAATTTTTATTAATGTAAAATAGATTCCAACACTAAAAAAACTTAGGAAAAAAAATCGAGAAAGTAAAATTTCTGCTATTTACACTGCTGAATTATTTAATTACAGCCTCATAATACAGGTTTCTTTTAGCCCCACGTTGTAGGTTACATAAGATAGGCAGAGGAAACCTGGGAACCTAGTGTTAAGACACTTCGTTATTGTTCAAGAGTTTTCTACTCTTTATGTCTCTGGCTTCTCGTTAACTGTCTCATTTCCCTCTCTAAATAAAGTTGAAATATTTGACGAATATGCTAGCTGTATGTGTGTATGCATCTAACTTAAACAAAATGCTTTATTGAGATAGTATACGATGAAAAATGAAAGCAAATAAAGTAAGTTAATGTTTTTGTCTTATTCATGACTTTTAATATATGGATACAGCTCCGCTATTAATTCCTCTGATTGCAGATCGAATTTAAAATCATCGTAATAACAGTCAAACGTGGTCCACTGCTCCATGATGGCCTCAATTTTCAATAACTATTAAAAGTGCCCACCATATTAAACAACTTTTACTAAGGCGGCATTTCCTTGTCCTATAGTTTAGCTAAATTATTTTATTTTATTAGTTTGTATTTTTATATATGTTCCATATTTTGATTTTTATTTGATGTTACAATAGCATTTCAATATTCTACGCGTATTTCGACACTATTAAGGAAATGGAAATTAATAGGTTACTTCCGGTTAACGTAGAATTATGAAATTTCGCAGCTAACATCTAAAGGTAGTACTAGTTCAGGAAAAGATCTGAAAACTATACATATGTGGTTCAATCTTAAAAATAAATAGCTTTAAATAGCAAAAAAACGCATATTTCGACACTATAAAGGAAAGCAAAATTTATAGAAGTTGTCCTAGAATTATGAAATTTGACACATAACATCTACTCATGTACATGTAGTACCTACGGGTAGTTCTAGTTTAAAAAAAATAAAAACTGTACATTTGTGGTTAAATAGTAAAAAATAATAGCCTTAAAACGAGGGCAAAATTTGGCATTAAAGCTGTCAGTTCAAGTGAAGTATCAGATGAAAGGGCTCTGGCCTAAGCTAAGGCTGAATTTCAGAAAAGGCTTTTTTGAATAGTTATAATATATTATTATACAATAGTTTTCTGGACAGCGGCGGCAACAGTGAAAACTGCAATTGAAAAAACGATAATGCTAAAATTGACTACTTATTAAAATTCTATGATATCTTTTTAATGACCATTATTTATTAAAAACTTATTTTATTTTCATAATTAGCTTTATGAAAATGTACAATACTAATATAGTTACTACAGAAATTCGGAAAAAAACCAACGTTTACCTATTACCACGCGCTGTATTGAAAATATTACAGACAAAATACAGATTTTTCCGTACCAATATTCGATTTCAAGGGTCTGAAGACGAGAAGAGAGTTAGAAAGACTATTTCTTAATTCAATTGAATTGTGAGATCTTCTCAAATAAATATTCTTCTATTCTATTTTCTATATTCTTTCCAAATAATTATGCAAATGTGGACTTGTTTCTTTACGTTAAAAATACAGTCCAATACAATAAATGTTTTATATTTCAATGCTTACGCTAATGTTCAAAACAAAAAGCGGAGCTAGTATAAGGTAACTATAGAAAAATATAATAAGGGCGGGCGGGAAAACGCAAGCGCATTTTCCTTTCTCCGATGCTTAGGCGGTGGTTGTCGGCGGGTGGCAGTGGGAGGCGGCGGCGCGGCGGGCGGCGGCGCGCGGCGTGCTCCGGCGCAGTGTCGCACGCGCCGCCCGCGGCTCACACCGTGTCGCTCCGAGCCCCCGCGCCGCCTCCCCGCTCGCCGCACCACGCGCGCGCTGGGCGCGTCGCGCGGGCCGCGGGCCAGGCCCGCGAGCCTGCTGCTGCTCGCCGCGTGGCTGGCGGCCGTCGCCGCGGACCTCGCCTGCCCCCAGGAGCCCCCGCCGCCTCACCTCCTCTGCTCCTCTTGCCGCTCCTACGAGAACGCCCGCGAGCACAGTCTGAGAGTTATCAAGGAGAGCTTGCTGGCGAAGCTGGGATTCGCACAAGCGCCGAACACTACTGGACGCCAGTTGCCACGAGTGCCGGCGGATCTCATGGAGCGGTTCGAGAGGAGACCGCCGCCGGCCGGCGTGCAAGCTGACGCACCGGCTCTTTCTTTTGTAACGCACACTGAGCAGGATGATTTCCTCGCTCGAACCGACAATGTCCTTGTATTTGCTCGTTAGTATCTACTTAATCTACTTTGTTATAATTATGAAATCTCAATTTTCAAACGCTGAGAAAGAGCCAAGTTCGATGCCCCTAATATGACTCTACATCGACGTACAGTCAAGAATTATAATACTTAGTATATTATGTCTACCTGAGTAGGTTATTAAAATGTGTAATATAATTACCCTAAAATTCTTTTGTGCATGTGGATTGTAAAATTTCAATTTTCTATAGTAAATATCCAAAGCCGCGTTGTGCTCGTGGTATTGAGTCGGCGTTAGGAAGTTTGCAGGACTACACACTACACGTGCGAACGACTATTCGCTTGACATGGTCTATAAAGTTCATTGACAGGCACGTGTGCAGCTTATAAGTGGGTAAGGAACTCCGTGATCGCTTCACGCACCACCAATTTTAATTAGCAAAAGATCGTTTCGAGTCATAGTCCGAGGTACTTTGCCATTGTCTCTAACGTTAAGATTTCTATCGCGATCGCTCATAACGACTGCGGAATATTAATATGCACAAGTTTATTGAACACATTTGACTGAGATAAAGGAATTAGAGGCTAGTAAAAAAATCGTGAGCGATAAAAAATATGTAATACATATGTATAAGAAGTAAAAATTGCAAAGGTGAAAACGAGTGCTTATTTATAAAGATGTTATCTAAGTGCATGCAAATATGTGATCTGGTAAAGCCAAGGGGCTTCGACCGCTGATGATAACAAAGCTTTCAACGTCACCGCCGATTATATCCACTAATTAGACAATTATTCATGATGTTAAAATAGGTTAGCTAAAAACTACTTATATAATAAGAAAAAATCTTTTATCAATAAATTTTAATCATATATTTATTTTTTAATTTTTTTCTTTGACATTTTTAATTGGTCATCTAATTAGAAAAAAATAAGACACAAACAACATACAATGTTAGACGCGGAAAAACTATAATTTCATCCGATTATTATCCTCAATAAAGGCAGCAGGATCTCGACATAAGTAAATATTAATTATTTTTAGACTACTTATCAAAGTCGATAATGAAGTCTGTATACACGAGTTCTTTTGATAGGTCGTCCGTGCAGAGTGACAAGCTGAGTGCAGATATCTCTCTCTTCGTCCGTCATGTGTGTCAATATTCTATGTAATTAACTTTGTGTGGAATCTTTTTACGATTACTTAGTAATAAACTTTATCTTGAATTATAACAAAGTTTCTGAATATCACAGTTACTAAATAGTCGTAATGACTAATTTGTTAATAAGATATATTACTACTTTTTAATTAGAAAGATGTGTTAATGGGCACCATAGACACTTACGCGTAATGGTTCGTCATTTGGATCGAAATGTATGAATTATATGCTATGAATGTGGATCATGTGAGAGTGATATTAATTCATAATTATATCAATCGAGCTGAAAGGTGCGTGGCCGCCACTACAAAACCTTTTACAGGTTGTTTATAATTATGCAATTAATAATTACGAAAGCGATATCCAGTACAAACCGTTACGTTTAAGTAAATGTGGATGTACATTCACATTTTATATCAACAAATAATTCGTGCAATAAATTGCACGAATTATTTGTTGATATAAAATGTTACTAATGTTACTTATATATTTTGATATAAAATCAAAATATATAAGTGATACTAATTCCAAAAAAAAAAAGGTGAGCATAAATTTTGTCAATAGTTACGCTTGAAAATATTTATGGATTTGTCAAGTTCTTTGTTTGATGTTAATTGTCGGAACAGCAATGTCAGTCAGTCGTGTAGGCGTTTTGTGCCGACTCTCTGTCTGCCAGTCTGTGCCCGCCAAAGAACACTGCCCTCGACTCGTAATCGACGTGCTAACGCACCGCCTCCATTGTACTGGGTGACACAATTTTAGAGACATTAGCTAATAATCTACGTACGCTATCTCAATTTCGGTCCTATCTACAAGTTTGAAGGCGTAAAAATTCGCTTGAATTAGTTGAACTTTTATTGAGATGGGTACATGCCACTTATTTTGTATTGTAATAAAAAGAGGACTAGGCCTACCGGGGATACCTCTTTAAAAAAAACGCACCATTGGTTCTTACCTCTTAGGTGGTGGGGAAACAGAACCATTAATAATCAATTATTTTTTGATCCAATTATTAATGATCATAATTTCCTAAATAAGTTAAGATATAGTGATATTTCAGAAAATCTATATTTATGAATTAAAAAATCCACTAGTTATCAAATAATATATAATATATAGTGTATGTAATATTAAAACCATGATTAAATAATAGATGGTAATATGATAAGAACAAATTTCAATGACAACTGTAATACGGTGACATTTTTCAATCACTATGGACACCGTGGAAACAAGAACTGTTTAAATTATTATTATTTTTTAAATTTTTATTACTAAAAAATCTTATCACATAAAGCAAGGACATTTCAGCGATGCGCACATAAATAGATATCTTTTTTGCTCTCAAATACTACGTATCAAGAATATTTCTTTGCAGACAGTAAGACCCGTTAGATATGTATAATTGACGCATCAGTTTTATTTTTATCAAATTGACATACTAAACATTCCTCAGCTTGCTTTTTCTACTTCACAGATTTCAGTACAGATACGATCGAGTACATGGATCTATGTGTGTATTTGTTATAAGTTTATTGATAATTACATGAGATATAAATTAATATTTTAGTAATGTACAGACATTTTTATATATTAATAGTAAAATGATAACTAAATTTTGAAATTGGCATACTTGTATATTATAACCAAAATCTTTGTATAGTCCATTTGCGTGTGCGCAGTGCGTGTCGCGACGACCCACCATTTGAAGCGATCGATTGTTTTGGCTGCTCGCAGTCACCTTAATTGCTTGGAATCAAGCCGTCTCGAGCTTTACTCTCAGTTACATTTTACTTTGGTCTTTATTAACAAACAATGTCATACATAAATAATATTATTTTAAAGAAATAAAACATGACATCGAAAATAGTTTCTTTTAATTGTATCACGTTAGCGATAAATTAAACATAATTTTAATCATGTCAAAATAATGCATAGCTTTTAAGCAGTTACAGCCAACCAAAAGTAATACTGTACCCGAACTGAGACGTTCTTGATGCTGATGATAAGATAAGTACATAATGACAATTCGTGATACAATTTTTTATTAGTTACTTATCAAATCCAACAATGAGAGAGAAATATTAAACTACGGATACAATTGTACAAGTACATCATTTAAAATTATATTTTATAATAAATTAATATTAACTTGTTCTAGTATACATATTTTTTTATTAATAATAGCTACTTTCAAATTTAATTACACGTTCTTATTAATATTTGTTATCTATTAAAGAGTAAAAATAATTAATAGAATAAAAATGTTTTTTTTTTACTAAAGGTTAGCTATTTAATGTAGAATAACTGTTTACCTGAAGTACTTATATAGATAATATACGCAGCTTCAATATACATCCGTCGCTTATAAAAGTATTGTCAGTGTATATAGAACGTTACTATCTAATGCAAATCTTAATTGCAGCTGAGCCCGCATGCTTCGACCACCCTCGAACTTTGCAAAAAACCCATTCATGTTAGTCCTCAGCAGAGCTGCATCGCTATATCTATGTCACCACTTCATGCTATCTTTACTCTTTAGTAAGTACTATTGTACTGATCTACATCAGCGATATTTTACTAAAGATGCTTCGAACTAAATTAATTCTTATTTTAATCACAAAACATTTAAACGTTTGTGTTTTTCATTTTAAATATTACTTAGAAATAAAGTCTTAGTCTTCGTATTAACTATATAAATATTATCATTTGTATATATGTATACATTTTGTAAATTCACCTCTAATATTTACTGCACAAAGCGCTAGGCACCTTGGTAGCAGAGGTTGTTAACCAGGACGTTAGACGGGTCACAATTGAGGCCAGTGTGCAAGCGAGTTCAAGAGCAATTTAGGTTCCGTAGGTCAGTACGCCGAAGGTAACCTTGACATTGATGTAACAAATTCATTCCTGTTTATTTTGGATTCTCCCTAAGTCATAATAACATAATGATGCAAAATAGAGCAGACGCAGGTATTTACATCTTATAGCGAAGAGTACCTACCAATGAATGATAAACAAACAGTTTTTGTATCGCAGTGACGAATTAAGTAAATTAATTAAAATGTGATTACAAAACACACCTAGTTTACATTAGTTATAATTTTATCTAGTAGTAGGTGGTATTATTATGTACAAAGGCAGAGACGTGACGCTTGCTATAGATAGATATAAATAATTTTGTGTACGTTTAATATCTGTACACGTATACGGCATTTGAAATAAAATGGAATCTAAAATAATAAATTAAATAGTTATTATGCATATTTATATTCCATAATGAAGTCAATATAACTTTTAAGCGAGAGATAAAGCATTAATAATATTCTTTAGTTGAACATAAATTTATACGATTTACAACTAACACACAGTTATTATCGTACGTAAATTGTATGAATGTATTTACGGTTATACTTAACAGAAGTCGTAATGGGTAATATCTTGTTGAAAATAGCACGTCTGTGGAACTGTCGCGACGAATTTCCAGGAGACAGGACAGGGGGTCAGACAGAAAAAAAGAAGTGGTTTGTAAATTAAGCGGCCGGAGACACAAGGCTGCCGGTCGATGTCTTTCTGCTTTCATTCAGGGTTGTTTTGCTTTAATCTTTTTATTTGAGGTACCCGTTATTAAGTGTGTAGTTGTTAGATTTTCATATTTTTAAATAATCATATTTTAAACTTATTAATTTATTTACTAAATTTTCATATTTTAAACGCTTGTGCCACTGCGGCACGACTGGCCTCAAAAGTATACTAATGCGTAAAAATATTCCCATCGAAATATCCAAATATATATAGTTAAACTGACAAAATAGGTAGTCTGTTTCTGCACTTAGTAGGTATTTTTTTATATTTACGTAGATTCATGAAACAAATTTAATTAATGTAGTAATAAAAAATATGATTCATACTCTAAGTATAGTTATAAGTTTACAATGTTTTGCTTTTTATATATGGATACATATTGTATATTTTTTTATGTTTATTATTGTATTTATAGGTAAGTAGCTGTCAAATTTAAATGTGTTAATGTTTACATTTACCTACATTATTTTTTTACAGTAATCATTTTAAATTCTGCACTGAAATTATGCTATCATTTTGATAGTAGGTACTTTATTTCTTTTCATTGCCATTTTATATACCTTACTATAAAATTTATACAGTTATATAATTTGGAAATGCCTTATAAGTTACTCCAACATAATCAAGGAGATTTCAATAATTTTTCAGAGATTTTTCAATTATGAAGAAAAAAATAAAATAACGAGCAGATATTTACACACAACATACCTTAGTTAATAATCTTTCACCCTGCATTATCATTTTTCCAATGAAATCAATATCAAAGTTATCTGATAACGTTTATTAAAAAATGGGAAATAAGCCATTATGTAGGTACTGGTACTGGTGCACAGTGACTCGACCTGTAGTGCACAGTGACTATATCAGTACAGAGTGACTCGGCAGTGTAACATTCAATTAAAACTAAGATGTACATTCAGTTATGTGTATTTATTTATGTTATATTTAGTCTAATACTCATCAACATCAGTCACATAAATGTTATAATATCAATCAATTAAAATCAACTTTAAAACTTCCAGATAGTTTTCCAATTATAACGCTTTAAAGTAGCGAACGGTGCTTTCGATGCTTTATGCATAGAAAGCTCATTCCTAATAAAAATAATTCCACGTCGTACGAGTATATCATCTTCGGAGCTATTTCTAATTTTCCGCCCAGTGTCTATATTAGGTGATGTTTGATTATGGTGACTACAACATGAATTGCTAGACTATTTAATTAAATTTTGGAATTTTGGAAATTGGTTAGTTGGATACTTAACGAACAAAGACTCATGAGTACACAGCGACTACACTACATGTTTACTAAGAATAGTAGTGAAATTTTAGATGTTATTCATCTAATTTTTTTAAAAATAATATTGAATTAAAAAAAATATCGTTTTTTTTTCTGACACATCATAAAAATATTAACTTTTCTTAATTTGTATTTACTTTAGTTACGTTTGTGCAAAAATGTGTAACTTTTCATCGAGATTGGTTCTGTTAGTATTACCATCCCTGTCGAACCAAAATAAAAAAGAGGATGCCACGATAATGCGTGATTGCTGATTGCAATATATTATGCACTTATCGCATGAATGCACTCAGGACGTCGATTTCAATTTGACTACATCCTCCTTCTTTCTCAAGATATTTATTAAAATTATTGTAAAGTGGTATAATTTTTTTAAATTCGATTCAACGGCAATAATAAAATTTGTCACCATTCACACCGAGCTTGAACAGTAAATCTGCATTTCCTCCTGTCGCTTTGATGGGGATCTTGATGTTTTATGA
>DWMY01001302.1:0-15482 GCA_018249775.1 Heliconius hecalesia formosus | reverse complement strand
AAAAAAAATCGATTTTTAAAATCGGTGAACAAATGTCAGAGATATCGAAGAACAAACGTAAAAAAATATATAATTAAGGTATATAAATAACCTTTAATAAACCTTTCTTCAATCGGGTATTTTGGCTTATTAATAATCGAAAGTTTTTTAGCTTCTGGCTTTATGCTGTATTATGTATATATGTATTTTTATTTTTTACTTTCCACCCGTGTTCAGAACATTACATGTTGAGTGGCGCAACTCAACCCCGCAAACTAAATAAAAAAATTTAAAAAATGTAGTTTAATATCATAAAACCATCTATTATTGTTTTAGCAAATATCCAAGTACATTAATAGAACAATTTGATTGTGAAGAGAAGACATCATCCATTCCAAGTTGTAATGAAATTGTACTTGTTAAAATTTGTCAATGAAATTACAGTCACGCTCGAGTGAGTTATCTCTAAGAACTTAATTATTTACATAATAGAATGTTTGTTGGAACAAATATGGAGAATATATTATTAAAAAATTGAGGCCAGTCGTGGCGCAGCGGCACGAAGTGTGACTGTAAAACCGACTTGTTGTGGGTTCGATCCCCACTCGAGGAGATGAAATGTTTACTTAAATTTATATTTCCATTTATTCGCTCTGGTGTCGAGGCTAAGCGCGGCGTTGAGTTTTGCCACTCAACGCGCAATGCCTCCAGAATTCTGCAGAAAGTGGGGAATGAAATATATGTTACAGTTTCCAAAGAAAACAAATTTGAGACTTGGTACTTAACTTTTAAGGCGTTAACTTTTACACGCGTTCATTTATGGTAACGCTTTGTCATTCTTCTTTTGTATCCATACTTTTTTTACGTTTATTGTAAGTATTTATCTATATATAAAAAAATAAATGTCAAATAAGTTATTACGCGTGATCACGGGTCGTGATTGTGGATATCCTCATATAGGTAAGATATATACTTACCTTACCGAAAGCGCTACGTGCATTCATTTGTCGTCTCTGCCAAAAATAAATAGCCAAAAGTGCACGATAGTAATATTTCAATTTGAAAATAATAACTTTTGACTATAACGAGTATAGTCAAACTATACTTTTAATGTCGTGTGATCCCGTTTTTAAATTGGTCTATTTTTGACAATGTTCTCCATGAGAAAATCACAAATGGACGATTAATTCAATATCACGCCAACTGATTTCTCTTCTTCTTCTTTAATTTTTTTTTATTGTAAAAATACGAGTACACTTCAAGAGTAGTTTGATCAGTGTTATTTAATTTGTAATGATTTGAGTAGGATTAGAATCTAAAACCATAGTGTTTACAGTCAGAGGTTGTTCTACTGCGCCTCGACTACGACGACGACGTCTACATGAATGAACGTACTACATGCCTAACTTTGTATAAAATAAAGGATAGTATAAGATCTAAAACACTTGTGACATAAACTAAGGAATGTTAAATGCATGTGAATATTAATGAATATGTAAATAGCTCAGTTCCGACTAGGTAATACTTAAACCGCGTTATTGTCTCATATACAGTAGGGATAGACCGACGTATGTGATATGTAATATATATGTAGTTAGGTTACTTGCACCGTTGCTGTAGAGTTGGTTGATATAATGTAAGTATATTACATAAGTACGTACTCTATGATAGGGAGTTTTGATTATATTGTTCTTTTTCAGAGTATTTGACTCTGTTATGTAGACTTTGAGGTCAGTCGTGGCGCAAGAGTGTGTGACTGTAATCGCGGCAGGTTGTGGGCTCGATGCCCATTTGTCAAAATGATATATTTAATACTTTTACATTTCCTCGCTTTGGTATCAAAAATACTAAATAATTTCAAGGCGTACAAAATTATTAAAATTTCAAACCAAGATTATTATAATTTCAAACAATATGACTGATAAGGTAAGTATTAGCCAAGTGTAATTTATATGGAGTGCAAAAACTGCCGAGAGCGCCGGAGGCGAGGACGATCTCCATTTATTAACACCAGCTTACGATTTATCATCGGCGGTATTAGACGAAGCGGAAGGGGTTGTATTCTAGTGTGAAGATTATGTTTATTATAAGCTGTAATATTATAGCGGTTATCCGTCGGTTGTCGTGGCCCACTGAGAAATTAAAGCGCGATGCTTTTGAGTTCGATCTCCACTCGGGGGAAATTATTTATATTTAATTTCAAAGCGCGTTATACAGAATAATATTTACGACACTCTTTTTTTCCATTTCCTAAAATACTAGGTTCCCTCTGCTTTAAGCTGTTTTACTAAATGTATAAAAAAATAAAAGTAGCGCAATTTAAAACCGCGCTTTTGGAAACCATCAACGGAAACTTAGAGTATTCTAAAAAAGTGTTTTTCTTAAGTAACTATAGAATAATACTTTAAAAATAAATAAAATTATCTGCCTTCCCTTATATGAAAAAAAAAGCGTACAACCGGTATTGGAATACATAACAAACACAAGATTATTCTTAACAATAACACGAATGTACTCCACACTGTAGTGGTTACCTACATTGCACTTGAAGCTTTCGAATATTGTTGGCGAATAGCCAGAATCCTATCTGGTAAGACGTTTTAAGCTCGTGGGACTTTGAACTATCATTCTTTAAAGCTGTTTGTTCTTCAAAAAATTTTCAAACTTATAATCCATTGATTAAAAAATTAAATCAGCTTCACGCTGTATCCCGCACACAGCAGGGTAGGCAGAGGGAGCCTTGTGTTAAGACACTCCGTTCCCCACTTTCTGCCGAATTCTGGAGGCATTGCGTGTTGAGTGGCAGAATTCAACGCCGCGCTTAGCCTTGACACCAGAGCGAAGAAATGAAAATATACATTTTAAGTAAATATTTCATCTCCTCGAGTGGGGACTGGTTGTGGGTTCGACCCACAACCAGTCGGATTTACAGTCACACTTTGTGCCGCTGCGCCACGACTGGCCTCAATCCATTGCTAATCCAGTGCTAATGCTTAAGGCCTATAGGAAAATGGGATCCATATCACCAAAGCAAAATCAAAATAATAACTTCAATAACTAACAAACTAATTTACTAATTTATATGATATTAAATGTTACTAATATTTAACTAACACTACTAACAACATTTGTAAAAAGAGCGATATGTGAAATAAAAGGCTTATTATTATTATATAATGTTTAAGGTATGGAAGTTTCAGCAATAATATTTATAGTTGTTCCTTTTTCTTAGCCTCAGATAGGAACTATACAACTATTTATATTTTTAAATTTTACTGCAGACTGCAAATGGAACCCAGTGTTAAGACGCTCTAATCCTTACTTTTGACACTCACAGTGTTGATTGGCGGAGCTCAACGCTGAGCTTTATATACCTATACAAAGCTAGGGAATGAACACAATACATCGCCCTGTACAGGGATCGAACCCACAACCATTGCATCCCCAGTCCGATGTTGTTATATTGACCTATATATTATATATATTTTTAATAAAAACGCTGTATAAATATAAATATATACTATACTTGAACAATATAAGAAAGTATATTAACATCAGACGTAAGTCCTGTACCGGACCTAACAAGGTCACTCCCGCTAAACGACGAAGACCTTTATTTATGTTTATCCGGACCATTTCTTTTACATCACCTACTTTAGAACGTCCCGGCCCCAAGTAATGTACTGTTGTAACAAATGAACAATGACTTTTTTATAAATGCTTGTACATTTAATATTTTATTTTAAGTATGAAAGTAAATTTGGTTAGGCCAGCCGTGGCGCAGAGACGCAAGCGTGCGACTGCAAGCCGACAGGTTGTGGGTTCGATCACCATTCGAGAATGAAATATTTAATATTTTTATTTTTCTCCCAGCAAAGCGTGGCGTTGAGTTCTGAATGCAATATAATTTAGTTTGTGGCTATTTTCAACAGAATTGCTCTACTCAAAGCGCAAATATGAATACTTTATTAGCCAAAATAGTGAGATGAAGAAAAAAATATTGTCTCTATACTCTGGAGGACTGAAACATGCAACCCTGTTATGCAAATTTAGAAAAGCTACTATTCCACATAGAAATTGTGCGTATTTTATGGATATTATTTACTAGAAATATCGATTTTATGTTTTTATATATCCCTTCTTTTTCGATTTGTGCTGTATTCCATATAAAACAGGATAAGTAAATGAAACCAGGATATATAGATGCCTCGTTCTCTATATACCGATAAATTTTCGAGATATTGCGTGTTAATTGGCGGAACTCAGCGCGGTGTATTAGTCGGTGTCGCGGTGCCTTGTTACTAGAGGGAGTGACAGTAAACCTTTCCTCTTGTGGAAAATGAATGATGTCGGCCGATCGACCCTATCGCCGCAAGTCGCAAGTTTGATATTTATATAACGGATATCGATTAAATTAAATGGTTCTTAAATCATAAAAGAAGTGTAATTGTACAAATATTATTATTATGTACTTATTTTATTTTTATTTTATCAACCTCAAATCAGGCAAAGCGCGGCGTTGAGTTCTGTCACTCAACACGCAATGCCTTCAGAATTCGGCTGAAAGTGGGGAACGGAGTGTCTTAACACCAGGTTCCCTCTGCCTAATCTGCTGTTTGCGGGATACATCGTGAAGCTGATTTATTTGACTTTTAACCTCAAATCAAAATCAGCAAAGTTTCTTTTTCCAATTTTACAAGCAAATAACAAGACAAAACACGGAGATGAATATCTTATCAAAATGCTCCCTTTGCCTACTCTACTAAATGCGTGAAACTAAAAAATGTCTAAACTACACATAAAGTTATACATGACATCAACTTTTTCAGCTAAAAAAAAAAGTATTTTTTATTCTATGATATCGACAAATGCTCCGATCACTACTTTCACATTTGACACCCGTGACATGTTTATTGCGACGTGACAAATTTATGGTCGGCATTTGAAAGTTTTGAAATAATAACGAAACTAGTTGCGTTGTTTTGAAAATCAAGAATTAATGTAATAAATCACTGAGATATATAAAATACACTTGTGAAAGTATTGATATTGCTTAGAGAGTAGCTGGTAGTATTTTAAATTTATTTTTTTGTGTAAAAGAAAATTCTAAAAGGCAATATATCATGTTACATCACAAAATTATATTTTTGTATAGGACGTATGTGACTGTCATTTCAAGTACTCCATAAAATTGTAAAAACATAATTATGTTTTAGTTAGTTTATTTATCTTTCGTTCAAATAACAATATTTTTTACCTTTATGCTATACCGCACATATCAGGGTAGGCCTTATCTTTGAAAAGAAATCAAAAGAGGAAGCAGGAAACATACCAACTCTAATGATATTTAAAATTATCATTACTGAGCCCTTTTAACAATACTTGGTACAAAATCGTTACTTCAATAAGCGATTCGAGAATAAAATTACCGTAAACAAAGAACTGAAATGCATAGAATAAATAATATCAAATAAAATGTATTGAGTCCGTCGGTCCGTAGTGGTTCAGTGTAACGGCTTATGACTGTAAATGTGTATAAGTTCAAATCCCACTCAATACACAATGTCTCAGGCGTGAAACAGTGTCCAAGACAGGTTCTCTCTGCTCCTGTACCACTGCTACAAGAATTATTGTACTCTTCTTCCTTCCTCCTGCCACGCACTACGCAATAAGTCAAAAATGGAGCAGAAAGTAGAAAAAGGGAGTATCTTAATACCAGGTTCCCTCTCGTAAATATGTGGGTTACAGCGTGAAGCAAAAAAAAAACAATAACAATATGATTATCTAACGAAACATCGTTTAACAACATCGATAGTCCGTACGTACATATGTGTATATTTTATTTATTTGTTCCACAAAATCTTTTCTAGAAACTAATCTTACCATACATGTATATATTGGACTCAGCTACAACCAATTCTCTTTATAACGACGTTTTCGACTAGCAATTCCGTAATTGAATACTTTCATCCAAAGAAATTTGTCCATACTAATTTGCATTTGTTAGCATTTGTGTAAAGTAAATAAAATAGAAAAAAAAAGTCAAAACCGGCTTTGGATAATGAAGGTTGCGTCTTAGTGAGATTATCCTAAGACCGGCGTTTAATTTTAAATAAGTTACTAAATACTTCTTAAGTTAATTGAATAAATTGAACCGCTACATTCAAGGTTTCGGTTTGTAAAACGATTTGTGGACTTTTCAATGAAATATCGGTACAAAAGTTAGATCGTTCACTAAATTGCATTGTAGCATCTGTTATAAGCGACGCGACGGTGCTGTTCCTGTATTCAGACTGAAGTCACTAAATTATTCCGAACATCGATATTCCATCTAGACCGTCGATTTTTAATTTTTTAGCGGCATGCTGTATCCCGAACTTTCTGCAAAATTCTGGAGGCATTTTGAGTTGAGTGGCGAAACTCAACGCCGCGCTTTGCCTCGAAACTAGAGCGAAGAAATGAAAACATCAAATATTTAGTTTTCTAGAGTGGTAATCGAACACAAAACCTGTCACACTTACAGTCACAATTTGTGCCCCTGCGCTACGACTGACCTCATGACTATGATACTTCGAGTATCTATTAAAACGTAACTTCTTAAGAAGTTTTAGTTCAAACACTAATAATGACGAAAGTGATAGTTAGACTTAAAGAAACTTTATTATCGACAAAGACAGAATGTCACTTATTATCTTATAAGAGTTATCTGGAGTTATCTAATGATTATGGGTTCAATTCTTATTTTAAACCGGTTTACTAATTTAGATACGAATAATAGAGTGGCGGTATACAACGCCGCACTACAGTAGGGAAATATTAAGAAGAGTCAATATTTTATTACAATTGTACTAATAGTATTTCAGATCCAACTCTACCTATATTAGGCCATCATTGGGCAGTGGAAGCAGTTACACTCGTGATGGTTTCGTGTTCTATCGCCGTTGAAGAAACGAATTATTTTTATTTACCCGGTCTGGTAGTCAAAGCACGGTTTTGAGTTCCGCCACTTAACAGGCAGTGTCTCGAATTTAGACGGAAGGTAAATTCAACCTTATAATATATAGACAAGAAAAATATTACATATTGGCAAGTCCAATCGCATTCAACTGACAAGTCGAAGTTTTTACTGGTACATATACTGTGGAACAAACGCACATTACATTATAGTTTTATTCTCATCAAAAAGAGACGGAAAGCATGCTCTTCCGCCATTACGTTTCAAATGCAACATGATATTTTTAAACGTATATACAGTCGCTGCCAGACGCTTACACTTTTTTTTTTCTTCACAACAACCGTACTTCTACAACCATAGTCAGTCAGAGAAAATACCAATATTTACGATAACCAGATAATAAAAATGTACTAAATGTAAATGTTTCCAAGTTTAGTATGTATTTTTGTGATAAGCAACCACAATATCCAGCTCATATCTGCATATGGTACCGATGGTTGAACGGTATCCAAGAGGCGCGGGTTCCAATCCTGCTACGTTATCTAAAAAATATGCGATATGTTGACTAACTTTCCTCTAAAAAGCCGTCGCAAATATAATTCTATATATGTCTAGAATAAAAATCAAATCACTGTCACACTGTATTCCCAGGCAGTGGGAACCTAGTGTTAAGACACTGTGTTCCCCACTTTCCGCCGAATTTTGGAGGTATTGCGTGTTGAGTGGCAGAACTCAACGCCGAACTTCGCCACGACACCAGAGCGAAGAAAATTTAAATTTAAATAAATATTTCATTTCCTTGAGTTGGGATCGAACCCACAACCAGTCGCGTTTAAAGTCACACTTTATGCCCATGATATACAATGAACCTAAAAGCTAACAAACGTCTGAACAAATCAACTCATTTGTATTCACATCGAGCACCACTCCAGCTGTAGTCGGTAAACAGCCTGGCGTGAACTCTTAGCAGCAACATTACTTATTTATATAACGAATAACAAATTAGTGTCTAAAGTTTTTCTTTTTAGTTTTTATATTATTATTTTTTTGCGTAGAAGGCCAGGAGTTAGTGAATATCTTACTTATTTCTTTCTTTTACTATCTTTTCTACCGGTATTACTATAAATTTTTTTGATTCCCCCTTCGGTAAAATGCATTATTTTCAAATGGATTTTATTATGTCAACTGACAGACGAATACCACCTCAGTCTACCAGCACGTGGGATCACGGACTACTGCAAAGTGATCAAAACATCGAGTTTCCAAAAATGTATAATACTAAATATACGTGATTAATCCGGTTAAAAGAAGAAGTTTCTTATTTTTCTTAGCTTCGCGCTGCAGCAGCAGCTGCAGCAGGGAAAACAGAGGGAACCTAGGAACCTAGGGTTAAGATACTCCGCCTCCATTAAGGCACTTCTGTCCACCACCGATTTCCATAAGCACAGCATTAACTCACAGTGTGTTGAGTGGCAGAACGTGCTGTGTGTTGTTGGCTTAGAATAAGACTTCGTGCGATATGCGATAGTTGTGGCTACAATTCCCACTCGAGGAAAGACGAATAGCGGGGAACAAAAGTATCCTAATAAGAACGGAGTATCATAACTCTAAGCTCCCAGGTTCACTTTGCTTATCCTGCTATGCGTGGGATACACTGTGAATACAACAACAATAAGAAGTTAGAATACAATAACTGGTTAATTATTTCTTTGCAATGTTTCAGACTATAGTCTAGAACTTAAAAGCTGTATATTAAGTTTCTACGAGGCTCTATTCGCATACATTTTTCTTCCACCTTCGTCACCGCGTCAAGCTCTCGTCGTCTCGCTTCAGGGTGAACACGATTCAATTTAACCTATCTTTGAGACCCGATGGTAATATTCTAGTCCTGTGTGTGTAAAGGCTTTCCCAAGAACTTTCTGAAAATCAATACTTTAAGCAACACAATAAGAAAACGACAAAATATAATAATATACTTTATACGTATAACGTGTACTTGTACATATATTTAAAGAATAAAACTTTGAAGTTCATAAAATCTTAATAGTTTTAAATCGAACATAGTATCATGTGGAGAAGTGATGAAGTACTGATTTTTTTTAATAAATCAGATAGCGAGGTAGTACCTAAGTAGAGGAGTACCTAATATTAAGACAATCTGTTCCCATTAAGACACTTCCATTTCACATTTTCCACCGAATTCTAGATGCATTGCTTGTTGAGAAGCGGTACTCAACACCGCGTTTTGCCTCGTTACCAGAGCAATCCCGAACAAACTCTACACTAAAAGCACCCTTCTTTCTACCAATATCATGATCATGAACCTAAACAGCTATTTATTACTACGATAGACATCATTTGGAACAGTAAATGAGCCGTCTACCCTCGTCCGGTGTCTATAAGGCCACGTTTGACTAACGAAATGGTTTCTACAAAAGTAGTTTTATTCTTTATTACTGCTACACCTATAAATAATTAGCGTCAATCCTGGCTTTGACTGGAGTCAAATGTTTTTTTTTCCTTTTAGTTCCTGATACTAGCATATGTGTAAAAAATTGTGTTTTTTTTTTCCTTTACTTTACCCGTTGCGGACAAGCTAAGAAGAAACGAGTGACACTCGAAATCTGCATTTCTCTTTCTTTTTAACCACTGCCTCTTCATATATGACTTACTTTTTAGATGACCTTCCCCCAGTGCCGTCATTATGATCTCGATGTGAATTAAGAGATAAAAACTTACTGTAAATACTTAAAATAGTTTTATTTTCATATAATGTCTTTAAAAAATATAGTAAACAAATTTGAAAAATAATAAAAAGCTATAGAAAACCATAGCGATTGTAATGTCGTTTTTGGGATTTGCACCAACTCATTTTCAAGAGATGTGATTTCTTTAAATTTTCTCAAGCTGTTTGTTAATTAAGTACTGGTCAAGACAATTTTAAAATGCATAGTTTAAAAAAAAAAAAAAAAACATACATAAGCAAATGTGATGGTTGTGGAATCAATCCCCACTCGTGGGAATAAAATATTTAATATTTTCAGTTCCTCGGTCTGGTGACGAGACACAGCACGGCGTTAAATTCCGCCTCCACGCATTCCCTCCATCCATTTCTTCATCTGCCTTGTTATGTGCGGGCTACAGAGTGAACCTAAAAAAAATGAGTTTATTATATAAATTATTGAGGCCATAAAGTACTCTCGGCACATAAAAAAAAAGTAAATATATAGTTCTTTCTCTTAGACGAAACAACGTATGCTTTCAGTTTCGGGAAATCAATTAAAAAAACCTGACATGACAATCCGACAATATTATGGATTAAATCAATACAAGAAATTACAACAAAATCTGAAGGCCGATACAGAACATTGAAAACAAAAGCTTGTCAAATTGATCTAACGACGCAACTTGTGCTTAAAGCTGCATCATCAATCACAGTCTAAATCCCTAAAGTTGGTCCATTGTGGGCGATATGAGAATACAGCGGGTTTTATTGCTAGACGGCGAAGCTGTTGTCCACACTCGAGCTTTCTCGATCAAGATAAAATGATACATGAGTTTCCTTCTAAAGTAGCCTTAGATGTACAATTATGTATAAAGTCAGAAATTCTAGCACTCTAGGATTTCAACATTTCGATCTTAAAAATATAAAATTATGTTGAAATAAAGCACTTTAGATTATTAAATTATAACACTATTAGCGTACATACGTATTTTAAAATATAACTTTTTGATATGACATTTTCAATTAGACCAGGACCAACCACTTTTGATTTTTGAAAGATAATCTCTTTAGTCAGCTTCACGCTGTATCCCGCACACAGCAGGGTAGGCAGAGGGAACCTAGTGTTAAGACACTCCGTTCCCCACTTTTTGCCGAATTCTGGAGGCATTGCGTGTTGAGTGGCAGTACTCAACGCCGCGCTTGCCTTTACACCAGAGCGAAGAAATGGAAATATAATATAAATTTAAGTAAATATTTCACCTCCTCGACTGGGGATCGAACCCACAACCAGTCGGTTTTACAGTCACACCTTGTGTTTTTATTTTTATTATATTTATATTATTATTTTGAATATTATTTTTTGATTTATTTTTTTATCTCTTTAGTATATACAGCTATAAAACTTGTGATAAATAAATTATCTTAATCTTAATCTTTAAATTATGGCGTTTCGAGCGTGCCAGTTGAGCACATTTCATTTCGCCAATGTCACGTTGTATGGGAGACACACGGGGAAATTTGACCGGTAAAAGAAAAGATACCTATACAAAATTATAGAATACATGTAAAAAAGAGATCCAGTTAAATAAATTATATCTATGACTATCTATAACTTCGCTCCCGTGGTTAAATGGAAATAATTAAGAGTTTTACACATGTCTGTTATAAGAATAAAAAAAATCAAATTGACTATTTTTTTTATATTTTAACACAGAGGGAGGAGAACAGAGGAGAAGCTATTGTCAGGACTGTTTAGACTTTCGTCTCAACTCAAGACATTGTCAAAAAGCGACGGAACCCAACGCCACGCTTTGTGTTATTAGAACGTGGAAACGTAGATCATTTATATATCATTATTTCATTGAGTATAGATCGAACCTACTACCAACATTTACAGTCACATGCTGTGCCACTACGCTTCAATATCCACCAAAGTTCTCGTTTGTAAATTTTATCCAAAATATTCATATTAATAAAATAAAACGACAAATCGAAACAAAGCCAGATTTCAAAAAGTAAATTTGAGACGTGTAGACGCCAGCCATGAAATAAAGTATATGCAGCGCCGCCTCACTTTGCAAGACATCTTGAGTAAAGTATTCTGCATACAGAAATATGTAAAATGATTTTTTAAAGTTTTACTCAAAAAGAGGCTTAGCAAATTAAAAATAGAAAAACGCGTGGAAGTTTAATATAGGACTTTATAACTAGCTACTCTTAACAATATTAAATTACAATATATTATGGTTTATAATAAGCCTTTTGTTTACTTCGTCCGTCATTAAATTATGTAAGAAATTATTTATATTGAGGCTATCCAGGTCCAGGAGCATTTGAGGTATGCGATGATAGGGTTGTGGATTCATACTTGGAAGAATAAAATATTTTCTTTTTCTTCTTGTAGAATGGTAAGAAGATAAAGCGCGGCATCTAGAAAATTGAGCGAAAAATGGGAAGTAGTTTCAAGGTAATTATTGCGGTGGTTATATATTCAAATTAAATCATAAATAAATCAAACTCAAACTCGACCTTTTTCTTTTTCTTTTACGCCTATTTTTTGTATTAATATTATGAACATCATTAATACAAAAAATATAAAATTTTGGTAAAATAATTCTTGTTAATGTCTTGTGTTTTTCTTAATATACATTTTCAAAAATGTATTGAGATGCAACTGTCAGTATATTTATTAAGACGTCTTTAGGACCTAAGCTCGTTTCCGCAGGACGAACGTTTCTGTTTGAATATCGGCTGCATTACTCGTATTATTTTAAGAAACTTAGGCGAATAAAATAAAAATGAAGAATCTCATGCTTAAAATAATTCAAATTTAACATACATACCATCTAATACCGTTAACACGGCAAGTAGTCGTACCGGCGCAGTCAAAATTTACGCTAATGATACCAAAGTGCTTTACTTATTACTCTTTCAAATATCATAATATAAGTATCAACATTTCCTGTATGATTTTGCGTACAAAAGGTTGTTACATGAACTACTTTAACTAGATTCCAGGAAATAAAAATTGTATATTGTATTATAGAATGGAGTATTTTGACACTAGGTTCTTATAATGTTTTTTATGAATAAATAGTATAATATATAAATTTAAAAAAGACCTTTTTAAATCTTTTTGCAATGCCTCGCGAATTCATCGGAAAGTGGGAAAAGGAAATTTCTTAATTCAGATTTACGTTTTTTTATTGTATACTACTCGAGCACTGTCAATGTTCTATATTACTTTTTCCTTTCTTTTCGTCTAAAATTATCATTTTTTTTAATGACGTTACTTTCTACATATTTTATTAGTTATTTCATAAAATATCTATCGTTTAGGATTAATTCGTAAAAGTTATAGTAACTCAGAAGTGACGTGAATACATTCAGAGACTGCTTTTATCTTCGCTCGTACATAAAACGCACTCTTCAAATTTGATGGATAAGCCGATATAGGCTTGGCACAAGCTAAGATCTTTTGAATTCTGTAAAATAATTTTAAAAATTAAAAATCCACTGTGATCAGGTTTTCTGTACCAAGAGTTTTGGACCAAGAAAATATATATAATTGTTAGCTGATTTTTTTTTGTTAGCTGATACAAGCTTGAGACTTGCTATGAGGCCTAAGCTAAATGAGGCCTTCGTGGACACAAACGTGACTGTCAATGTGTCTTAGCACTAGGTTCCTTCTGCCTTCCCTGCTATATGTAGAATATACCGTGAAAGTAAAAAATATATTATAAAATATTGTGTAAGCAGCGTTCTTAGTATCAATATACTAAGAATGCTGCTTATATATTTTAGGCTTCAAAATTGTGCTAAGGCATTATGTTTTCCACCATGTGCCTAAACACAAAGGGGTATAGCGTTTTGAGTGGCGGAACTCAACGCTTCATTTAGTCTTGGTACCAAGATAAGGAAATGAAAATAATTCAATTTAAGCCGTCAGACGTCTCTCATACGCCTCGCCTGACACTTATTTATATATTTTACAGGACACAACAAATCGCTACACCCAACATTTGTGCGCATTCTTAACGATGCCCAACAGAGTTACATCTGTTTTTTTATTACCCCGCTAACCTACTTTAAGGGATATGAAATATTTACGTATGGACGAACGACGCAAGCCTAGCCTACTTTATTGAAAGATTCAATGGCGAGGGCCACTCTGGAAAGTTATTACTGTAATCTGTCCTTTTGTTAGTATTCCGTTTTCCTCTAACTTGTGAGAGGTGACGTCGTAACCACATAATATTGATGGAAGTTTAAGAGTATTGTTCATTGTATAATTTGGGACGGAATTGTAACGTAGTTTTGTTTATCTCAGAAAAACGTCTTAGAAATATTAAAATTAGTAGTTATTATCACAAAATTACATATTTGAAATATTGTGGTTGTCACAATTTTTTATTTTAATAAAAAATTGTGAAATGCGAGTCGGACGCACATACCGAGGGTTCCGTAGCAATTTCTAGACTATTAATTTCAATTTAACAAACATAAGTCTGCGGACGTATGCACTCATATTATATAAAATTAACTGTATTTAAATGTTTGTAATTTTTTTCTATGTAATTTGTTTGCTTGATTTTGCATGCTTCGTACTAAATTTCAAGATTCGGAGGTGGACACTGTAGGATTTCATTCCCGTGCGAGTTTCGAAAATTTGCTGAAATATATAGCATAAACGGCTATATATTTTGATTTCGTTGGCTTAGAAGACTTTTCCACAGCACCAAGGATCAAAAAAAGTGATCATATAAGGGTTCCATTTATTCCTTTCGAGGTACGGAGCCCTAAAAATCAAGTTTTCTTTAATTTAATTTCATTCTAATAATTTAATTAACATTTTTTTTTAAACGATACTTTAGGCATTTAATTAAACTTGTTTCTACTGATATTGCTACAAAAATATTCCTAGATAAAAATCAAGAAAAGTAGTGATCTGACACTACAACGCTTATTTTAAATCGTTAGAATAGCGTAGGATTTATTACAATATTATTTTGAGTGTTTTAAAGTGAAAATCTGAGAGATAAAGTTTTTATATGAAAATACCGCATGTAGTTGGTAGCTTTTTTAAAAAAAATTGATGCATTTCCGCCCCACGGGCATATTACGTCCTTGTTTTCGTCCGAACGCAGTCGACCTAGAGAAACATCACGTATATACCTATACCATACATAGATTTGAAGCTATGACCGCAGGTGTCTATCGCAACATAAAATACTAGATTTTATGTTGAACTATTTTTCTATTGCAATAAACTCGATTTTACCTTCGTCTTTTTTATTGTTAAGACCTAACGTGGATGAATAAATGTTTTGGGCCCTTTTCTTTTATTTTTAGATCTAATCTATGTATATATATATTGTACTTTTGAAATTGGTATTATTCTGTTAAATATCATGGTATAGGATTTAGAAGCTTGAAGCGACACTTGTTGTTTTCTGTGTCTGAAAACAACAGTATTTTTATAACGTAATATTTTTTATTAGGTGGAGCTAAAACTAACAGTGGAGTAAAATCTGAGAACTGGAATTTGAACAATTTATTATAATTGTATCCTCATGAAACTGGCAGTTATGTGTAGAATGGGTGACAACATAATATTATGGTATCAACAAGCTGGTGTGATTATGGGGCCAGGATCTGAAAATGGAAACTCTTCAGAGGTTACTAGAAACAATTTGAGTTTAACTCTAAATACAGCTGCTGAGATTGAGCTCTAAATACATTTTATAGCACTTGTATCACTTGATGTAGAAAAGCGTTTTTTTAAATCAATTCAATTAAATATAATACAGAAAGAAGGCACTG
>DWMY01001301.1:0-15484 GCA_018249775.1 Heliconius hecalesia formosus | reverse complement strand
GAAAACGTAAAATAGTGGTAAATAAAGAAAACCAATGACCTCAAAATTATTAAAAGGAATCACTATAAACAACAATATCAATCTAACACAACACATAAAACACACTTAAGCTTAACAAATATATTTGCTACATAGGAACGGGCCAATAAAAATCCAATTTTGTCGAATAACTTGGCCTGAGCGCTCTAAAGTAGAACAATATTTAAAAAGTTGGGCCGGACGATACGCCCGAGATACTGACTGAGACTGAGATATTGGCAAGCTTTGAAAACTTCAGAGGGACGTTTAATCCATTTTGCAGTAAAAATTCTCAAGTCAGCATTGCTGTTGTGAAACAATTGCTTGTAACAGTTATGAATACACGTACCTACATATAAAGTGGTTTAAGATTGAAGTATTGTTGGTTATGGATGTTACGGTTTAGAATAATGTATAACGAATACTTAGGCAGTCGTTGCGCATGGGCACAAGAGTGTGACTGTAAATTGACGGTTTTGGGTTCGATCTCTACTCAAGGGAATATATTTCTATTTATATTAATAAATAAGTTCTCAATGCCTCGAAAAATTCGGCAGCAAGTGGCGAACGGAATGTCCTAAAACCACCCCGTTAAACCATCGGAGAGACGCGTAAAAACAAATACAATATAAAAGGAATACACACAAATACCAAATAAATACATCATATTTTCTCGACGAACAAACTTGTATGATAAATTGCCACTATCTGTCATATTTCCCCTTTCGAATTCTCATTAAAACCAATTTTCGCCATATAAAAATCTATTTCTCTTTGATAAAGTAACTTTTCCTGTTATCTATTATGTACCAAGTTTTTGCCACCGGGGGCGACCGCTTCAGGCGACAGAGATAACATTAAATAACGTACCTCTGAAATTATTATATATAATATACGTAAGTATGTACGCCTAAAGAGGCGCGGTGGTTAACGCGACAGTTTCAGGGTTCGATTTCCACTCGTGGGATTAATATATTCATTTCCTCGCTCTGGTAATTAAGCAAAGCTTAATACGCAACGCCTGTAGAATTCGGCGGAAAGAGAAGTGTATTAATGGGAACGAAGTGTCTTTACATTAGGTTTCCAGGTTCTCTGAAGTCAAGCTAAAAAAATGTAGGGCGTCGTGGCGCAGTATAATAGTATATTAAAGTAGCAAGTATATTATACTCTAACCAAATCGAATTAAAGTTTTGATATAAAATATTTGAATAGAAAATGGTACTATCTACGTTACGCGAATAACAGAGTACGCCCGAGGGTGGACGCGATAACGGAAATGGACCTTATTTAAAGAATATGGTATCGATTTACGTATCGCTACTACTTATTCACGTTTTCTTTAAAGTATCATTATGAAATGATGATAAACTAGTTTTTATCGGCGGTTTCACCCCTATGGTTAAATGTATTGTAAAGTAGTTGAAAAATAAAATAAAGCAAGGTAGGGTCGGCAAACTACTACAAAACCACCGACACTAGTCTTAAAGGGTGCATTTCGTTATATTGGTATAATAAATTATAGGTTTAATTGGTGTTATACACTATATGTTGAACCTAATGTAGGTGTACCAGTGTTTGTGAAAAAAAAAAATAGTAACTAATAGGAACTATCATACAAGTGTTTTTCTGAGCTCTCCTTGCAGTATATAATCAAGATTTGTGTATAAAATATTCTAAATATCTAAATTAAATGATAACAGGTCACGTTATATAATATTCGAGTAGATTATAAAGCTTCCTCTATAAGTGATCCAGTAAACACAAATTATTTTCAATTCGCACCAGTAGCTCCTGAGATTAATGCGTTTTATCAAATAGCTTTATTAGTGTAAATTAACCCAAGCTCTCATATGCGATAAGACATTCATATACGTAATACATATTATCTGCAGAATCTTTTTTTTTTATTTTAATATTCGATCGTATCCTTTTAACCTATTATAATTTAATTTCCAAATCATCATTATTTTGCACATTCATTGAAACGTGTACCTAAAACCATGTTATTAATATTAGGTATATTTAATAACTACTATTTATATAACAAACACATAATATAACATATTGAGCAAGGACAGAAAGGGCAGACACGATAAAAAGGGCACAACGTTAAAGAATGTCTAATGTCCTTTATTGATTTATTGACCGCGGCTAGAGCACTGCCAGCTTATTTATAGTACGTAGTTTGTTGACTTGTTGAATACATATTTATATAATATTGTTTCTTTTTTTTTAAATGAATACTCTATATAAAGAATTATTTTAATTTCTCCCTTTTGGCAACTAGAAAATAATGAATAATGTATTAATAACAAAATAATAAATAATATATTAAAAGAAAAAATCCTTTAAATGATATTAGATAACCTTTTCAATATATAATTCATTATGATACATTCATTTATTATTCATATACCTTGACAACAAAAGAAGTCTCTATCTACAAAGGAAGCCAACTCTTTATTTCGACCTCACGTAACCGTAGCAATAATACTGACGCTACTGAACCTCAATATTACACAATCAGACGTAAAATATTATGTGTGACTTGAATATTGTTAGGGAATTATTATTTAATATTCCTATAAAGCTTTAACTTATTTTGGTAAATAAAGTAAAAAAGGTGTCAGTAAAGGAGAGAGTAGAGCACTTAAGAAATAAAAAAAGAATGGTCGTAGATTCGATGCTCAGTCGTGAGAATATTTTATTCAAAAAGGCATAAAAATGCGATATGTGTATGCAAGTGTACAAGATATATTATGAAAAAGAACATGGCTAAAACATGACATAAAAAAAACCTCAATCCTATTTACATATTATAGATATTTTATTTCGTTCATCTTTCACCTATTTTCCACAAAACTGACGAAAACTTACTTAAGATTTCATTTTTAGTTTCAAACACATATAAGTATCATGCTTGACTTTGAGCTAACGTATGTACCTAACATACGTTAGCTCAAAGTCAAATACATTCAGAAATTGATACAATAATTAGAAATCCTTAGGTATTCAGTTATGCGGAATGTAACATGTCATTTATGGAATTTAATGATAATCTTGTACAATAGCTTCGAAGGAAACGTAATATATCTTCTTTTCTACTAATATTGTAAAGCTGGAAGGTGTGTTTGGTGGAGCGCGATAATCTCAGGAACTACTGATTCAAATGGTTTTTTTTTTATTTTGGATAATCATGTCGAGGAAAGTTATACAACAAACACGTCGAAACACTTAAAAGCTAGCAAATGTACAAACGGGATTTTCCTCGCTCCGTGAACAAGACAAAGTCCAGCGTTGAGTTTTGCCACGTCTCGAAAATTGAGCGGGTAGTGGAGAACGGAGTGTCTTGACTTTTTTGAGTTTTTCTGCCTACTCCGTGCGGGATACAACGTGAAGCTAAGCACTTAAAAGCACTTATAGTATAGATTTTAACGTACAACCTACTTATAAGAAAAGACGACGACGAAAGTTTTGAGACATGCGGGCCACCTTGCCTTGGCTTCTAATTTGAAATTTTCCAAAGTTGTTCAAACTTTATTTACGTCTCGGGAATAAAATGAAGAAAGAATATTAATTAGCCATTGAAGAGATATCTTTTATTGAATTATTGTCTGCTTAAAACGAGAAAGTTGGCTGAATTAGTTTCTTTTGTCATCTTTGCATTTTTTTGTTATTCTACGTAAAAATAAGAAAGGAATTGTTTGACGTAATAGTTATGGTGCGGCACATCAAAAAATACATTTTTTATGATCCATACTCACTTAAACATCATGATTTTGTTCCTGTTTTACGTAGCTGAAATTAAATCCCATATCTTGTCTGCCAGTATTGAAAAATGCAAGCTTATTTGGCAAGCTTATTTCTGAAATGTTATTTGCATTAGATTTAGAAATAGTATGTGTAATGTGATGAGATTGCAAAAAATCAGACCTTTTATTTATGCGATGTACATACCTAATATTGCCTATACATGTATAAATGTAATATGAACCAGTAGTTCCCGAGATTAGCGTGTTCAATAGTACAAACTCTTCAGTTTTACAATATTAGCATAGAAATATAGATAACCAAATATTTATAACTCTACTATCAATTGTCACATACAAATAAGCAAGTGCGCGTAGGTGCAGCCCCGAGCCCGGCACGGATGTCGCGTGATGCCTTGTGAAATTCATATACATGTAGACGTAAAGATACATTTATTTATAGACTATTTATTTGCGGCGATTGACATAAATGATTAGTTATTGATTTTATTCATTGTTATCGAAAATCTAAATGGTACGGAAACAACTGAAGTTTAAATTAGAATCTGCACATTGTGTTTAAAATTTTACAAAAGAAATCATGGACAATGTATTTAGGATAGCGATAGCAATTTAAATATAATCATTCCCCTACATGGTATTGAATCCTCAATGTCTACAGTCAGACGTCGTCCAATTGCACAATATTAAAATTACTAGGTCAGTCGTGGCGCAGTGGCACAAAGTGTGACTGTAAAACCGACTGGTTGTGGGTTCGATCCCCACTCGAGGAGCTGAAATATTTACTTAAATTTATATTTCCATTTCTTCGCTCTGGTGTCGAGGCAAAAGCGCGGCGTTGAGTTCTGCCACTCAACACGCAATGCCTCCAAAATCGGCAGAAAGTGGGGAACGCAGTGTCTTAACACTAGATTCTCTCTGCTTACCCTGCTGTGTGCGGGATACAGCGTGAAGCTGATTTTGATTTTTTTTTAAATTACTAAATAACACGCTTTTTCGTGCACTAACAAATGTGCCATAGAATGTGTTCTGCGCTATAAATTACATTAAACCTCTGAAGAGTTCTACTGTACACGTCCTAGCTCCGTCTTCAGATCAGCTTGATTGTATAGGCCACATTGTATAGGCGCCTAAGACAAGTATAACTACCAAATTTCATGATGATACCAATATTAGAAGTGGGTAAATATAATTTTATTAGATTTGATTACTTATTTGAGTAAAGGTAAAAAAACCCGACCAAAAACATTACTGTGTAGTCTTGGTTTAGCACTGTGCTAAGCTAAGGACCAATCTAATGGGTTGGTTCTTCCAGTTATGGTGCGGCAGACAGACAGACAGACAGACAGACAGGTCAAACTTATGACATCACACTTTTTACGCCAGGAGTTAAAAAGTATGTTTAGAAGGTAATAAAATTCATATAGAAACGAAAGTATGAACAATGATAATTAAAATAAATCAATATATATTTTTTAAATTGGTCATAAAAAATTTAAACAGTAGAGTAACATACAGTACAGTACAAATCTGTCAGTTAATTAGGTAGCTTTAATGAATCGGTGTTATATTGCCTGCCGCAGCGACCGCAGGACATTAACGAAATGAACAAGTAGTTTTATGATATTTTAAAGCATTGTTTACACGTATCAAAATATAATCATATGAAATGCGGGGAAACGATTTCAAAATAATAATGACGAAGAATTCTTGTAAATAAACACATGTACATAGTGGCTCCTCTTTGAAACTAAGACACTCAGTTCTCATGAAGACACTCCTCGTTCCCCACTTTCCGCCGAATTCTGGAAAACATATATAACGTGTTGAGTAGCGGCTCTGCTAACGTGTAACGTAACCAAAAGTAAGAATTTAATATTTCAATCCCCCAAGATAGAATCCACAAACGCCGCGTGGATTGTGCGCCACAAAACTATATATGTACTTAGTGGATAAATTTAAATTAACGTAAAGGTAAGTCAAAAATTAAAGCTAATTTAAATTTAAAAAAAATATTAAAATTTAAGCCAATTATTGCAAAAAAAACTTTATATGAGTACTTTTTTAAAAACTGTCTTAACGCAGCCGACAATGTACATGTCTGTCTGTAAACATCGTATTTCCCTCATGGTATTTCTTCTTCTATTTAAACTCATGGTATTTTTTTTATATTAAATTATTTTTATATATTCATTCATTTTCTCAATAATAATCAATGTCTCGTAAATTGGACGGAGGATGGACCACTGCGCGATACAGCATGTAGCTGAAAAATAATAAACACAACCTAATCTCAATAATTTATCTTTTGATAACGTCTCTCAAAACCTAATATATACCAAGATTTCAATATTAAATAGTCGATATTAGGTCCAACTTGTATAGTTCGATATTAGAGATATCTAATAAATTAATTTAATTTTTTAATACATTAAAGCAAGTATTCCTAGAATCCTTTTCTGACTTGGACAAGTTGATTTCTGATGTACATTTAATCTTAATGTAATGTATTTGAAGATTCTTTTTTAAGAGTTTTATTGTACGCGTGTAATTTTTTTTTTAAAAAGATTTTAAGACTTGATTTATTACCAGTGCCTTTACTCGCGTGGTCAAATGAAAGTATCTGAGAGTTATCTATATCACATGATTCATACTAAGTGCCCGAGGTAACTCTAACCGCTAGTACAGAGAGCTATATAAAACATTTTTTTTAATGGAAAAGACTAAGCAAACGAGCGAACGGGTGACCTGATGGTAACTTTCCTCGGTGAGAATTTGCCAAGTCGAACCACTAGTTCATGTGATAAGCGAGTTCTCCCAACATACTTTTCAGCTTTATAATATAGATATAGATTGTGATAGAAAATAGGTTAACCAAGTTAACAATTCAAATTAAATTACTTATTGATGTTCCTGAGTGCGACAGTAAAGAGATAAAAGTGTGACTTTTACCGAAATTCGACATCAATAATAATTGGTCTTTTGTTTTACTTTTAGTTTTTATTGATTGAGTATAGGTAGATTTTAAAATATCAATGTCGTAAATTCAATCACTGATACGTCACTCAAATTGGCAATTAACGCATCGGTCGGTGGTTAGCACTATGTGTTTAACCGCAAACGCGATGGTTGTGAATTCGACTCGAATTCAGGGGATCTAATATACTTATAATATTTTTACTTCCCTGCTCTGGTAGGCAAAGCAAAGCGTTGAGTTACAACACGCAGTGTCTCTAAAATTGGTCGGAAAAAGAAAACGAAGTGTTTTAACACTATGCTCCCTCTGCCTATCCCGATATAAGAACGAGGGATACATTGTGAAGTAAAAACAAAACAAAACGTCAAAGAAATTATTAAAACAATACGGGTTGTATCGGCGCTTGTGTTATTACATTATAAGCCACCCCTAATATCGTACGTTATATCTGATATAAAGTTATAACAACGATGATAGCAGGTTATCTTACGTAACAATACCGATTGAATCATACGCTTCTGAACAAACTTTTGGAATTATATACTCGTGTTTAATGATCGTATGTGTGTTTTGAGATGTTATGGTTTATTAAAATGACTAAGAAACTAGTAGTAATTTCAATTGTTTATTAAAAAATAATTAACTTAATTATTAGCCGTAAAAACAAATATAGAGGATAAAGAAAAATAGAGATATAGTTTCTTAAATATATTATTTATATCTTAACATATCATGAAATAGACGGAGAGAAATTGATTATATTAAAATTATTATGTTCACATTTTTCTTTTCATTGTAGATTTTTTTTTTAATTGTTAAATGGAACCGATTAATAATACATCTACTATGAAATAACGATCGACAAAACATAAAATTTCCTCCAACCGAGACCCAAATTTATAACTATTCCACTTATTAGAATTCTCCACAACAGCGCCACTATGGCCAATTTAAATTTAAGTACAAAGGCTACCATTTCAGGTAATTCACCGTACAACAGACAGTCCGACACTACTACATACATAATGCATACGAGCCTTATTTCCCTGGGGTTGCGAGCGAATAAAAAATAAAACCAGCCGTCACTTCTGATTACCTTCGAACGAAAAGGTAATTTCTCATTTGTTAGTCTCCCGAATGTGACATATGAAAATAGTAATTAGCTCAATATTTTATATAAAAGTAGAGCAGTAGCTTTAATTTATTATTTTATTATAGTCAAATTATAGAAAATGTTTACATAAATTGTAGGTTATGGTTTATTATAATGTATAAGCTATATTACTGTTAATTTTCATCTAAATCTTGTTTAGTAGATTTTGCGTGAAAATGAAACAAACATCCATCCTAACAAACTTTCACATTTATAATATTAGTAGAAACTCCATTAATATTTATTAGCAAACTTCAGAATTATGATTCGCTGCTACGAAAATGCGTAATAATAGTCCGTTCGCTTTGCTTGCTACGATATTAGAAATAAGACTTTCTTAACAACTGTTAAATTCGTTTATTTTTATTGTATTATAGCATTAAGGCCAGCGTACGATTATTCTCGTTACCAGAGCGAGCAAACATAGTAGCTCATTCCTCCAAGTAGGAATCGAACCCACAATCGTCGCGTCGCGTACAGTCAGACGCTGCGCCGCTATGTCAACACGGAGTCGGACATGCTTTTATGACAAAACTAATATATTATCATGAATTAATATAAATGTAGTAGCTAAATCTGTGTTGACATTTTAGCCGCAGCTGAGAGTTCCAAACAATTAACGAATAACAAGTTAATATGCTTACACTTACAAATATTATAACAACATATATACATACATAATATTTATTATCATGTGGCAAAGTCCCTTACTTTATCATGTCGTAATAACTTAATTTTAATTATCCGTAAGTTCAATTTCTATGGTGTATTGTTTTTTTTAAAAGGTATATTTTTGTATCACAGTGTATCCCGCATCGACCAGGAAACGCTGATATATAAATAATAAAAATAAATTCATTTACTTAAGTATGTACGGTATAAAAACTAATAATAATATTAAAAACGACTTCAGTTCATGTTATGTACAAAAAAAGGGGAAAAAGCTTTACGCTGTATCCCGCACACAGCAAGGTAGGCAGAGATAACCTAGTGTTAAAACACTCCGTTCCCCACTTTCCGCCAAATTCTGAAGGCATTGCATGTTGAGTGGCGGAACTCAACACCGCGCTTGGCCCCTACACCTAGCGAAGAAATGGAAATATAAATTTAGATATATATATTTCAGTCGATTTTGCAGTCTCACTTTGTGCCTCTGCGCCACGACTGGCACCAAATACGTGCTACGTAAATAATAAATTAATATTAAAGTTTTATCAACTTTAATATTGTTATTTTTTTGTCTTTAATATTTTTTACATGCTTGTATTTGTAATAAAACGAGAGGACTTACCTACTCTATTAGACTCCACTTAACAAAATTATTTTAATGTCTAAAATATAAAACAAAATATACAGACATTAAATAACATAAGTAACTAATAATTTTAATTTCAAGCTCCACTATTCGGTGAACACGCGACAACCCGTCTTCCTGGCGGCAGAAACTAGTTCGCTTTACTTCCTTAATTACCGAAAACAGCAGCGTCTTCGGGTTTCGCGCAACATTTTAACGTCAACTTGCCAAATTAATAACTGAACAGTTGCTAACTAAGAGTGTGAAACGGGTAACAGATTATAGCCGAGATCAGAAATCAACTGAATGTGGTACAATAAGATCATTAGTAGTATATTTACAAATATAATTTATAGATACTTTAAGAATTTGGAATTATGACTAGTAAATTTTAAGTTAAAAGTGCGACGTAAAGTTCTACCACTAAATCAGCAATGTCCCGAATACGAGCGTTAAGTAAAGAATGAAGTATCTAGATACTGGGTTCTTTCTGCAATATGTATGTGAGATAACGTATGAAGTTGAATTTTCAGAGTTTGTAAAAATAAATGAATCTTCTGTCCCCTGTCTCTTGGATATTATGTCCAAGCGTTTTGGCTGTCTTAGCTTTAGCAAAACATTGATGTCTAATAAAAAAATATATAGACGTCACGCATCTTTTCCTAAATATTCTTCTTTTATAATAAATACATATTTTTAGTTATAATTGAGATGTTTGTTTACTTTTAAAATTTCTTTGAACTTCACTTGCCAAATTAATAACCGAAGAGTTGTTAACTAAGAGTGTGAGGCGGGTAACAGATTATAGTCGAAATCGGAATACAACTGTATGTGGTCCAATAAGATCATTAGTATTAGATATAGAATTATTAGTAGTAGATTTTGCAATTATATAATAAAAAAAAATATCATAAATACTTATTTAGAAAACGGATAAAAAATTTCCTGATCGGTATCAAGGAGGCGCGGGTTCGAGTCCCGCTACGTTCAAATTTTTATACGTTTTCTAAATAAGTATTTTTCTTTCCTAAGTGTGGAATAACACTTTAAAAATATTAAAAATGTCATGAAGTCGGGCGTTTAAGGCAGAACGAAGTGTCTTGACACTAGGTTCTGCAATAAGTGGGATACGGCGTGGAGACAAAAAATAATACTTAAGGAATTTAAACATAAAAAAATTGTGAAAATGTTTGAATAAAACATCATAATATATATATTTGTTCCCCAGATTCTTGGATTCATAATCTTTACATTATATCTGTAACATAAATTTTGATGTCTTATAATAAATTAAACTATAGACATCATTGTACAATTCAAAGTTTATATAAAAGAAATACCTGATATTTCTTTTACATAGACTTTGAATTGTACAATAAATATACATTTAAGTTAAAATTCATTTAGTTTCCAAGTTTCTCGTCGTATCGTTTAATAACTGAACAAACTGAGAGTACAAGGCGGGTAACAGATTAAAGGCGGGATCAGAAATCAAGTGAATGTGCTTTGATTAAGGAAGGATATAATATGATCATTAGTCGTTGCTTTAAAGGCGAATTTTGGATACAATTTGATAATTAATTTCAGTTTTAGAGATGAAATGTAGAAAGTGTAAAGAAGTAGAAATAAGATGATTAGTAGTAGATTTTGCAATTACATGTGAATAATATTAAGGACAAACATAATACAACGTACGGCGTTCAGTTCCGTCATTAAACAACACATGTTTCGAATCGTAAATAACAACATAAGTACATCGTGAAGTAAAACAAATTGTAACTAAATTCAAAGGTTGTAAAAAAGAAACGAATTGCAAGCAGTAGGTATATGTTCTTGTCTCTTAGAAGCTAACTAAACTATACGTTCACATTAGGTACAGCTATAACATAACTTTTGATATCTAATAAAAATAAGCTAATGACGTCATCGTAAAAAAGATTCCGTCCTGTAGCGCTTTTATCTAATTAAGATTGATGTAGTACTAAGTACTAAACACCTGAAAAGTAAACCTCAAGAATAAGAAGAGCCAAGCGTGATCCTTTTTTAGCTAAACCACTACGTCAAATTTATAGGAACTAGTATAGCTCTGTCGACGAATCGTGTCTGCCCTAAAGTTAGCTGTAGATAATTGTGCAGATTTGGTTTTAAGAGTTTTCTTACTTATTATGCTAGTGGATACTGCGCATAAAATCCAACAAGTAAGCCCAAATTCATGGCGGCCATTACTCGTTGATCGTACTGTAAGATGATTAAGCAAAGAACATTGTATGCTTATATCCATATATTCTGTTATAGTATCCAAGTTCAAATATTCTGGAACTTTCGAAGAAGTGTTGTGGCGACATTATTTCTTCAGTCACAGACCAACTTCCGTTTTCAACTTGTAATAAGCCACATACATACATACATTATTTAATTTGACTTTATACGACAGAAATTGCTGTAAAAGTTTCTTCGTGAATCATAAAGAACATATAGAAGTTTTATAGGAGAGATTAAATTTCATCGTTTCGTAGTTGAATTATTACGACATATGGTTATTAACTTTAGTGGCCTCAACTGGTTGGGATGCATTGAACGCAATAGTTTAGTGAAATTCGAGTCAAAAACTAAGCAATTATTTTTTTCTACAGATAGTATGTCAATGACATAATTAATAAATAAATATAATTAAACTTTCAGGTGGCTTTGACTTCCCATAGGAATATTTTCTACTACCTTTTGCCTACGGTTAGTTAGCATTCTTCAATAAATAAACTATTTAACGTAAAAAAATCAATGCAAAATAGCAGTTATTTTAGAGATAAGCGCGTTCAACCGAATAAACTCTTAAGCTTTATAATATTTAGCAGAAATTACAATATTTATTAAAAAGTCCAAAAACAATAAAAAAAACTAACAGTTATTCAAAAAATCCAAAAAGCATCATCTCGGAAGACATCAACAGATTTTATTTAAATTTCCACCCTTAAGTATGAAAAAGCATTATAAACGTCAAGTTTGTTAATAGCTGGCGTAAACATTTTTTTGTTATTGTCTTCACTTGCCCTTTACTCGTGCTGATTTATATAACCGTCGTTACTGGCAATTCTCCTTTCTTCGTTATACTGTTAACGTCAAATGTTTTAGTTATAATTATATATTTTAATTTTTTTGAATAAAGTCCTGTACAAACTTGCTACAGCTGTCGGTTTGATACGCACTCGAGAGAGATCGGAGATGTCTCGAAAAAGTGGGAAACGGAAGTGTCTTAATGGGAACGGAGTGTCGAAACACTAGGTTCCCAGGTAGGGCATCTGCCCTTTACCTACCCCGCTATATGCGGGAACCAGCGTGAAGCTAAAAAAGAAAGAATAATAGGTATAGTAATAGGTATAGGCGCAGTGGGGCAGCATCTGATGGTAAACGCGACGGTTGTGTGTTATGAAAGGCATGAGTAATTTTCACTTTACGCCTGTAGTAGATCGCTCAGCGCTGAGTTTCGACACATGACAAGCGATATCTCTTCAAATTTCAATTTAACTAACTATTATTTACACGATGTACTCATATTTTGTGATGGGGAGTTCCTTGTCTAACCAGAATAGAAACAGAAATATTTTAAATAAAAAAATATATTCATGCAGTCGTGCTAGAGCGGAGTGATAAGAATTATTTATTCCCTCAATGTGGGCTCGAACTCATAACCATCGCAAGTGTCAGTACAATATAAAGTTACACTGTTAAGCAATAAAATTTGAATAGCTCCAAAGACCATATGTCTGAAAGATTAATATGCAAATTATAGTCATATTTCTTCAACGTTTTACATAACACTTTTTACAACGATAAATTTATCTTTGTAATCATTTTATTATCCAGCGTAATGCTTTTTTGTAAAAATGATAATCCTATGTTATTCTATAAGAATCAAACAAGGCAAATTACATTAAATATTAGAAAATTAATATTCCCTATTGGTGAAATATAAACTAACACCTACAGACTACAAATTTGTTTCGAATTTTTGCGTTGTTATCACTTTCGTAGTAAGTTATTTTGAATATAAACAGAAAATTATATCAAGATTTTGTTTTAGCCTCACGCTGTATCCCGCATATGGTAGAGTATACACAGGGGACCTCGTGTTATGATACTCTTTCTCCACTTAATGCCCCCGAGAAAATTAAAATAATGCGTATCCCAAATGGAAATCGAACACAAAGCCGTCGTGTGCACAGTCAGACCCTGTGCCGTTGGACCACAACCGCCTCAGAAATTACAATGAAAATAATCTTTAAAATGTATGTATATTTACTTAAAAGGACTAACTCCAAGGCACCTTAACAGTTTCTTAATAAAAAAAAGAACAAAATTAAAACGGAAGAATGTAAAAATTTAATAACCTGCCCCACAGAGCGGCAACCACAATAACGGTTTCAATCGAAAATCATAAATGCAAATTGGGCGAAGCTTTTATAAGCTCGCCATGAAAAGCCTAATTTCTGAACATTCACAACCGCAGTGTAGGAAATTTGAAATTTTAAATGCCTTATTAAATTTTGTAAATAACAATTTTGATTGGATTTTGTTCTATGAATATACATATATCTATGTGACTTTTAACAACAATATTTAATATTCATTTTGTATATTTCAGACCGTCGTGATGGTTGTGGGTTCGACTTCCATTCGAGGGGAAAATATATTTAATATTATAAAAAATATGTAGGCATAGCACGGAGTTGAGTTGCACCACTTACCACTCATTGCTTACAGAATTCCGCGAAAAGTAAAGAACGGAAGTGTCAATGGGGAACGGAGTGCCTTAAACTTACGACCTTGCTATGTGTACAATACAGCGTGAAGCTAACCAAAAAAAAAACAAAAAAAAGAGCAACCAAACGAACACGCAGTAAACTTTGGACAGACGTGGCAATTGTTCAAAGTATTGAAACAGGACATCCCCCGGACGCCCGTAAAGTGCCTTACATTAACGCGATACAATCTATTAGGGGGTCAGCCATTGTATTAGCCCCGTCGAGATAAAATCGGGTTTAGCGACAACTCAATTAATCTTATTCATTTTAAATTCTTTAATTAGATTTTTTTAGATTTAACGTGAGAAAGTTTAAATTATCGACATAATCTCATTTAGTGTAGAAATAGTAAAGTTTGCTCTTAACTTTATTTTCTTTTTCCATATAAATGATATGACCCGCAATTTTGTTCAAGTGTACTATAAAACGTTTACTTTTTTCCCACTCTCGTAGAAATTTCAGGGAAATCATCTCTTAGTGCTGGAGTGTAGGAGTACTTCCCAACGAAATTTCAGCGTTCTACGCCGAGTATGCGTCAATCCGTAACATAAAAAATAATAATAATGTTATAGATTTTCTGTAAATATATATGTCTATAATGATCTCAAAAATGTACATAGAAGAAGAAACTAAGAGCATTACATTCTCATAGTCTATAACGTAAACAATAAAGCTGGAAATGTAAGAAAAAAATATTTTCTTATGTTAAATATAAATTGTATACATCAATAGTAATATAAGTAATATACATTACAAGGAACAAAATGAAAATAGGTAACCCTTTTTTTATCACAAGGGTACGGATCAAGTGCATGTTCTGTAATGAGGTAAAAAAAAACGAAAATTATTTTAGTGTAACCTATCTCTATAGAAACCAAAACCACTTTTAAACCAAAAAACCTATTAAAACCACGTCACGTTCACACACTTGTAAGAGTGACCTTCCTTCACGCATTGTGAGTAACGTTCGAATCGAATTCAACAAGTTGCAGTGACCGCTCCGATAAAGGTAACAAATAACGTAGTTCATTCGAATGGAAAAGTTAGAAAAAAAATCTCAATCGAACGATTTTATTTCAGAGTTTCAGATCCGCGAAAGTGAATTCAGTACTTACTGTGAATATAACACTTTCACGTAAACACCTGTCCGCAATAACATTATAAAGTTTGACTTTCTAATAAAAAAAAAATGTGTAACAGGACAGAAAATTATTTTGTTATATTTTCATACATAGTTAACCTAATAAAAGCGTGTTGAAAAATACCTTCAAATTCCACAAGAAATAAAAGTATTTCTTTACGTTCTTCTCATCAATACGCGCCAACTCGATATATACCACAGGCGAAAAGCGGAGTGATTATGCACTATTTCCATTAATCTACACAAGGTGCAAACATAAAACTAAGAGAAAACATACAAAATGACTATACCTATATATAGTTCATTTTAATTTAACATGAATTACTCGTCGA
>DWMY01001300.1:0-15495 GCA_018249775.1 Heliconius hecalesia formosus | reverse complement strand
ATAATGTGACATTTTTCTAAATCTACTATGACGGAACATCTAAGATGGCGGAACAGTTATTATTTATGCAAATATGGGTACCAAATCAAAGGGCTTGCCGAGAATAATTAGAAAAATAATGTGACATCACTCTAAATCTACTATGACGGAACATCTAAGATGGCGGAACAGTTATTATTTTTGCAAATATGGGTACCAAATCAAAGGGCTTGCCGAGAATAATTAGAAAAATAATGTGACATTTTTCTAAATCTACTATGACGGAACATCTAAGATGGCGGAACAGTTATTATTTATGCAAATATGGGTACCAAATCAAAGGGCTTGCCGAGAATAATTAGAAAAATAATGTGACATCACTCTAAATCCAATATATTACACCTAGCACTATTGAGGTTTTTTGTGCTTTCATATAATGAAAGGGTTCGCTGAGAATAAACATGCAGATCAAAAAAATCTACTTTTTTAAGCCTGTAAGATCGATTGATTAACTTTGTCTTGTGTAACATTTGAGACCTATTTGCTTATGTTGTAAAAATGTCTAATATTATGGCTTAAGTTTGATTTTAAATCCACTTTTCCATTCAATTACGCTACTTAAAGCTAGGATATATTTCTTTCTTTTTTCCAAAAAAAAAAGGAGAAAAATATATTTCTTTCCAAGCTATATATGTACAAAGTACAGTACATTAAATGGAAACAGGGAAGACAATATTTACATCAACTTTATACATAATTTTCACAACTAAGTAAACAATAATATACTAATCAATTTATATAATTTACTTAAACTATTTGCTTTTATCACCAGTGACCAGACTCATTACTATCACTAATTAATTAAAAAATACAAACGGTTGCTTAGCAAAAGATCTGCAAGAGCGTGAAAAATAAAGCAAAACACAAAATATACGACATAGACGTGTATAACGATAAACGATTTGCAACAATTAAGTGCAATAATAACACCTGGAACATCGACGGGCAAAAACAGCGTGCCACAAAGACGGGCAACGAGAAAATACGGTATTCGTGCGTTCGTTGGTCGGGCCGGTCCGGTCAAACTCGGTTAATGTCGTAAAATTCCGGATTTTGAGGAAAACTCAACGCTTACTTTTGCCGATGTATGTTATGTACCATTGTAAAGAAGCTTGGATTTAATAGCAGGCACGTTTTAATTCGAATAACTAACTTTTAACTTTGTAAAATCCGAAAATCCCGGTTTTTTGTAAAATTAAAACCGGAATTTTTAAGACCAATATTTGTATTGGTTCGATATCCCGGATTGCGACCCCTAATTAGAACACTGATTCATGCTTTAAAGCATTCCGTACAAACATTATACAAGCAAATTAAAAGTTTTAGATGTTATTTAATTAAATCTTTGTTTTTTTTCGTAACATATTTTTTTAATTTATGGATTTTTAAAATATTCTGTTATTACCACCTAATTTTCTCTTTTGTTACTAAGTGTCCCTAAATTTATAAACACATTTTGAAAGTTTGTTACAATCTGTATTTAATCGTTCATTTATGCATAAATTATTTTCAGTGTGTAAACAGTAAATCTGATACTATTAAAATAAACAAAATTTGAAAGTAACGCAGTTAAATTTAAGAAGATTTTTTTTTTTCAGCTTCAAGCTGTATCCCGCATACAGCAGGGTAGGCAGAGGGAACCTAGTGTTAAGACACTCCGTTCTCCACTTTCTGCCGAATTCTGGAGACCTTGACACCAGAGGGAAGAAATGGAAATATAAATTTAAGTAAATATTTCATCTCCTCGAGTGGGGATCGAACCCACAACCAGTCGGTTTTACAGTCACACCTCGTGCCGCTGCGCCACGATTGGCGCATTTATTATTTAATAATGTTAATAATAAATGTTACTAGTCTATCTTTTCATTATTTATGAAAAGATAGACTAGTAACATTTATTACTTTATTTTGGGTGTGGACAGCCAATACTATAATTTTTATTGATAATATATTGTATTTTATTGAATAAGAATACTTTTTAGTTTGGTGACGCAAAAGAACTCTAATGTAGAGTATCGTAAAGTCAAATGATAATACAGAAAATTTATTAAAATATTTATATACATTTTTAAAAATTTTCATCTTCATTCACATTCAAAGGAGTACCTTAAAAAATGATTCGTCTATATAATTTATAGCACTTAACATAGTCTTGATATCCTACTATATACATAATATTTACTTAAAACATTGAAATAAGAATCTTAGGTTTATACATACAATATTTTTTCAAAATTAATTATTTTCATTAAAAAGTTGACTAAAAAATCGTTGGTAATATTTAAAAAATATTCTACAAAATTGATAATTTAAAATGAATATGGTCTCCTATCATATACAGATACAAATTTAAAGAATTAAGTTAAACTTTCATATTATGTAATAACAGTCAAGTGATACTATAAAACTAGAAACATTATTTAGAATTCCAAAAAAAGTTTTGATCATACATTTTAACTTACATCTAAAATGATATAACTATGTACTAGCACGTAATATTTAGTATACAACACTATCTGGAGTCATTTTATATTTAAACTCACATATTTTAAATGTAAATTAACTTTATTTCACTCACAGTATGTTTCTGTTCTGGAATATTATGCGAGAAATATTATTCATTTGTTAACAACGTGAACGTCCTGTTCCAACTGCCAGACAGACCTCATTTTGTAAACCGTCCTACTTTTTGTTGCCGACGATATCGTATTAGAGGCGACTCGCACAGCGCTCCTGTTGACACGCTCCACGCTCGCAGATTGAGATTCTACAAAGAAGAATATTTGTGACATTTATTGAATTAACTATGGAATGTGAAGCTCAACTGTTCCTCGAAGTGAGATATTATATCCCCAGAGTAAAATATTATAAATATATTTTTAACTGGATTGGTATATTACCACAATGCTATTGTTGCTGTCGGTAGAGCCCCGGCGGGTAGCGCGGTAGGCCGGCAAGGTAGGCGGGGCCCCCGGGCAGCGGTGCGGACGGCGGCGGCACGCTCACTGGAAATTATTCATCATCTTAACAAATTACTTTGTATATTTTGTATATTCACAGAAAATTTACATTAATGAAGCATTTGATAATCGTCAATCTTTGTATCTATGTGGTAAAAAGATTTTTTCCTTTTACTATCGGATTATACTGGATATATACATCTAGTCAGGGCACTATCGCATATACATACCGCTGGGTGGTGGTTGGTACGGCGGGGGGTAGTACATCCTGGCAGAGGTGGCGGAAGGGGGCGCGGGGGTGGCGGGCGGAGGCGGAGCTCCCGCGTACTGGTACGTAGGTGGCGGCGCTGTCCGAATTTGAGGATTCAGTTTTAGCCCGTTAGTTAGTTGATGGCATCCATTCGTGTTGCTGTTGTGGCTCGCGTGCTTTAGTATATCTGATGCGAAATCACTTGCAGACACCTGTTCCGGTGCGTTTGCTGAGAAAAAAAATTTTGTTAGTACCAAGTCCAAACTAGTTACATTGTAGTTAGTTTTTACCCATATAGTTTTACCTGTTAATCTATACTAATACAATAAAGCGGAAGAGTTTGTGAGTTTTTGTTTTGTATGAAAGCTGGATTCTTCGGAAATGCTATAGGCTATATAACATTAAATTACACATATATTCTAAATATATTAAAATACTTTTTAATTTGACATGCAATTTATTCTGCCATGTTAATAACAACCGGCCGTTGCTAAGCAGCGGTTTGCAAAGTTTGTTGTTTTAAGAAAATGTCACCCTAAACGAACTTGCTTGCTTGATATTCATCCTTAAAACACAACCTGAATATAAATATAATGGTCACTTTTAGCATTTTATCTAGATTGAAATTATAGTTCACTGTATAACATTCTAATAAATAATTAAGGAGATGTCACTGATTCGAAATGACCTAGCCTTCGGGCGGCATAGTATGACCGACGCGAATAGGCTGAAGTTTTCATACATTTACGAAATATTGTTAATTTTTATGTAATTATTTGCTGTTTATAATTAATTTAAACTACACTTTGGTTCTCTTCTTCTTTTCTTGGCGTGGTGTAAAGTTTGGTCCTGCGCGACATTGCCCGCTACTTTTTATTTAAAGTTTATCTATACTATTGAAAATATATTTATATTGAAACACATTTATATTGAAAACTTACGATCGAAAAATATTTCATCAAAGAAATTTAATAAAGATAATTTTCGGCTTTTATCTATACCAATATAATAAAGTGGAAGAGTTTGTTTGTTTGTTTAAACGCTAATATCTCTGGATCTACTAGTCTGATTTACTTATTTTTGGTTTTGTTTAAAAGCTATGTTTTTCAGAAGTGCTATAGGCTATGTAATATTATGATGTACGAATTAGTTAGCCTTAAATAACAAAATAACTATAATAATGAACGCCATCGAATTGCTTTAAGCGCGTGCGCTGCAACTATAGTAAAATATATGTCAGTACATTGTATGGAAGAAATGTTCTATTTTATTAGTTATAAAAAAAAGACCATGATACGGTATATCTATTTCTTATAAATAAGTGACAATAAGATATTTAGTGATAAAAAATAATTGAAAATGGCAAGGTGATATTTCAACGTGTTTATTTGATAAAGATATTGAAACTTACGAGCGAAAGTTATTTCATCATCAAGGATTTTTAATGAAGAAATGGTTTGTCTTTTATAGCATGTAATTTGAACGTATACTTTTTAAGAAAATATAAGTTTTAAATAATTCAACGCTCCGTTTACATCCGACGCAAGTATATAGGCATGAGTCCAGCGGGGAGCGCCCCTGCCGCCGATTTCGTTCTCGCAAGCAGCCATGTTAGTGCTTGCAGTTTCTCAAAATTATTGAATGTATAAATTATATTAATTATATAATTTATATTGATTATCTTATAGAAAATGCAGGATAATAAAAAATATATAAGTGGTATGCGAGCGAAGCCGCGAATGGGCCGCTAGTAAAGAATAAACTTGTATATTGTAAAACAATAGTAGATGTAAAATAACCTCGGCCAAGAATCTAATAAGAGTATATTTATTAATTTAGTAGCTTCGAAGAAAGAAAGAAGAAAACAAGACTTAGAATATACCTTACTTATTTTTACAATTCTGAGATAGTCTATAATTTTGACTTTTGCACAGTTTCAACGTCTAATGACATATTGATAGATTAATGAATTCCAGTATACTCACTTTGTTTTAATATGTCCAGGAAGGATTGCAATACATCAGACTTGGGTGCAGTGTTAGTGCGTCGTGGCACCGTCAGCGTCTGCAGCAGCGTCTCGTCCAGCCTCAACGTTGACGACAGCATCTGAACGTATCGGCATTTACAAGTTATATTTATATTATATGAAAAACTTTAATTTCAATTGTATTAGAGAGTTAACAACTCTTAGCAATTGTGTACAATAAACTTACCGTTTCTAAGTTTCTGCCACTTCCAAATATGTAATCCATAAGTTGAATCAAAAATTGTTTAGGGACTGCAGACATGCCCTAAAAGAAAATAAATTTAAATAATAAAGTTCGGAGTGAAAATAAATAAGTAATAAGCTAAATTTTGGTCATAACTAGTTGATACTAACAGTTGAAAAAACTTTTATAATTGTATGACATTAAATTAAATTGTTTACGATATTGTCCCTTTTGTCTTATCAGCTTCACGCCGTACTCTGCATATAGCAGGGTAGGTAACCTAGTGTTGACACTCCGTTTCCCGCTTTCCGCCGAATCTTTCAAAGCATTGCGTGTTGAGTGGAGGAACTTAACGCCGGACTTTTGACTTGGTGTCAGAACGAAGAAATGAATTAATAAATAATAACTCATTAACTCGAGTGGGTGAACTCACAACCCCCTGCATCACGACCGACGTAGCTTTTTGTTGAGGCCGCTCAACTGGGAGGATAAAATCAAACGCTAAATCGAACATCACTCTTCTCAGTACTGTTTGTGCAGCTATGTAGGATGATCACGCACACTGTACGCTAAATAAAGAAGAGATCTTCTGATGATGTTGCTATACTCTCCAGCGCTCACTCTTTAGCACGAGAATAACGCCACTATACTAGCAATCCAAGCCAAACATCCAAGCAATATAATTTTCACGAGGGGCTGGGGCGTGAAGAAAGCTCCTCAGACGTTGAACCATCCTCGGGTGATCATGGCGCTATGATTTGAGCAAAAATCTTTAGAGACTCAAGAGTCTGAAGGCTTATCATATTGCTGAACGTTATATTCAAGTTATTGAGAAACTGCTCCTATCACTCATCCAGGTAGGTGCTTCTTACAACTACGTCTCGAATACAATCCTAAAGCGATAATAGTCTATAGTTGTAAGAGCCCTTACATTAAATTTCAGGTCTGTAACTCAACAATTAGAGATGGCGCAAAAATGTTTACATTTTGAAAGAATTTTAAGGTCCCTCCTTTTTTTAGTGACCTTCTACTATATATATAGACATCTACTATATAGATATTGTGTTCTCGAAGAGCCTGCCACGCTTATTACTTACAATTGCTTCATAAATCTTCTTTGCCATTCTTACATTACACATTCTCTCATCGTCCCCAAGCAACCTGAGCACGTTCTTCTCCATTCTCATTGTGATATCGTCGCTAGTAGCTGACATTCTGTGTATCTACTCATTGCGGATTCTGTTCACTACACTGGCTCCGCATATCCTACTAAGCATCTGCAACTAAGGCATCGATAATTCTGTTAGCGACGATACGCCTTTCCACATCCATTTCGTATCTTCCGTCTCCACTAATTATGTTTTTCCAAATATAGCACTTCATTTACTTGTTCTAATATATATCAATAAGTCCCGAGACTAACAATGAAAACAATTTTTTTTTGCAAAATTTGTTTTATTCATCAACATAATCGCCTTTTAGGGTGATACAATGGTTCCAACGCTTTTCCAATTTTTCAATACCATGTTTATAAAAAAATCTTTAGCTTCAAAATAAGTTTCAGTTTCAGCGATGACCTCCTCATTTGAGCCAAATCTTTTTCCCTGGAGCATTTTTTTAAGATCAGCATAAAGCCATTAGTCACTGGGGGCTAAATCTGGCGAGTATGGGGGGTGGGGAAGCCGATCAAAGCCCAATTCGTCCAATTTTGCCATTGTTTTCATCGACGTGTGGAAGGGTGCATTGTCTTGGTGAAAAAGGATTTTTTTTTCTCTGCATGTGCGGTCGTTTTTTTGCGATTTCCTCCTTCAAACGCACCAGTAAGTCAATATAATAATAACTGTTGATCGATTTACCTTTTTCGAGGTAGTCAATGAAAATCACGTCATGCGTATCCCAAAAAACTGACTAGCTGACTGCTGCGTTTTCAGGCGTTTCGGACGGCTTTCGCCAGCTGTGCGCCACTCAGATGACTGGCGTTTCGACTCTGGAGTGTAGTGATGTATCCATGTTTCGTCCATGGTCACGTAACGACGCAAGAAATCTTTTTTGTTGCGAGTAAATAGCGATAAACAGCTTTCTGAATCATCGACTCGTTGCTGTTTTTGTTCCATCGAAAGCAATCGCGGCACCCACTTGGGAAAAACCTTTTTCATGCTCAATTTTTCGTGAAGGATAGTAAATACACTTCCATATGATATCTGTGTCATCTCAGCAATCTCACGGAGCTTCACTTTACAATCTTTCATTATAATTTTTGTCACTTCACTCACATTTCCGGTGTAACAGCTTCCACAGGTCTACCCGAGCGTTCCACTTCATTTGTGTCGATACGACCACGTTTAAACTCGGCAAACCACCAACAAATCGTTGCTTTTAATGGACAAGAGTCCGGGTAACATTTTTCAATCCACTGTTTCGCTTGCACGGTGTTTTTACCCATTATAATGTTTTATCAGAACACGAAACTCGGTTTTTTCCATTTTTTAAACAAACTACAAAACGACTTTACTCTAACCTCGATAACTCAGCTGTTTCTGGTCCGATCGACTTAAAATTTTGACACGTTTCAAGCAAAGGTTAGTACTCTAGAAAGACGTGGTTACTGGTTTACTACGAGCGCCATGTCTGGGTTAGTCTCGGGACTTATTCAGATCCATGATCCATGTGCTAATTCCATTTATATTTATCTTTTATTTCGTAATTTTATTCAAATATTTACCTTTGTCTTCACCTTTCTGAGTGGTGACCAATACCTGCAATTTGATGATGCAAAGAGCGCGCATCATCAGCGTAAAGTAAGCAACTTACTTTCACGTCACCTGCTTTCCCTAATCACGTACTACTCCCATGTCACTCCAATATCAAATAATACTCCCTAATGAAATTCTCTACTCTTCGAGAGTATTAGTTGTTTCATAAGTATTCGAGGGTGTATTATCTTATTTTTGGACTATTTATTCAATCATATTGATGTGATGCTTCAATTCAGTTTGGGTAAATGGAATTTGTGAGCTTTCTTCCCTCTTGAATTTTTTCGTGCATTTACGACACTTTCGAAGTTTATTTTAGCTTAGCTTTCTTACGTATAATAGCTTCACAGTAGTCTCCGCAAGTTCTCACTTCTTCTCGCGACGTTAAGTTCCATTATTCAAGACAATGTCTCGTCTATCAAACGGAGTGTCTAATGTGTGTGTGAGAATATAATATATATATATATATATATATATATATATATATATATATATATATATATGCATACGGATATAGAAGTTATCCTATAAGGGTTTCTTTTTTTAATTTTGGGATACGGAACCCTAAAAAGCTTTAATTTTAATTCATTAATACTTTATATTATAATACCATGTAAACAACTTACAGGAAGCATTGTAGATGATTGATTAAATTGTGCCAGGACATCGTGGAAATCCAAATTTGATACAACCTGCTATAAATAATTCAAATAATCAATTATAAATATTAGTATAGGCATCAGTTTCAATTTAATATAACAAATAATTTAACTTTAAAATTAAGTCTATTGGAATATGGTTAAATGCAAATTAACATATATTCCAGATTTATATGTATCTATTTTCTTCCTAATCCATTTAGCTGATAGTAAGTAATTATTTAGCATTCCAACAAAATCGGAAATTCTCATATATTAATATTAGGAATATTTTGATTGATTTAAACTAGCAGCCCGTTGGCGAATTCGCCTGCTTGAACTACACAATTATTTGTTAAATACATATTATTAAGTATATTTAGGTAAAAAATGGTTGGTTATTTTCGTATAGTTATACAATAAATGAATAGTAATGTAACCATTCTTTATTTGCTTTTGCTAAGTTTGGTTACCTATGTTAAGATATCCGATGGCCCTATTGGAGCATCTTAGTGCAGAATTTTTATTTTAAAATAATATATAATTCAAAAATATGTATATATATTTACCTCTATGTACTCTTCAATCAGATTATATAAGTCCTGATTAACGAGTGATCTCAGTAGATCTTTTCTATTTTGATATTCTAATAACTTTTGCTTGAAAGCAAGTGCTTCATATTCTTCATCTCTCTGTAACTTTGTTATTTTATCTCTCAATGATTCCACTCTGAAATTATAAAATTATATTGAAATATAACCTAAAATTTTTTAGAAAAAATATATATGTGGGGTACCTGATTTAATAATTTTCATTTTGAAATTTACAGTACCAGTGAGATGATCGACGATGTAATAACACTGAAATCGCCGCGCAATAACAACCACGTGAAACGGTTTAATTTTTTTTATCAGTCATACATGAATTAAAATCAAATTTGTCGTTATTAGCAACAGGTATCATAAATCTAAAGAAAATGTATGATTTTTAAGAATGCTTCGAAAAATTCATTATCAATAATTAACTGACGCCCAATTTGCCCTTTATTTTATTAATTATCAAAGCTCTTACATTTTTTACTTACGCAAAGAGAATTAATATTAAGGTATGTTGTTTCATTTAGTGTTTGTTAAATATATGGTGTGTTGTACCTCTTCGCAAAGCCTCAGTATGTTGTTAATATGACCTAAAGCCAGAAACGCGAACTTCATTGTAATGTGAACGACCAGGAGCTTATATGCTAGATTTTAAAAGCTATAGCACTTTTAAAGGGAATACTGTAAATATGCATTCTAAAAATTCGCTAATATAAGAAATACTTTTGTTACGTGACGCGCTTTGCATAACACTAAATATTCCCACAGATGTGTAATCTTGTTTAATAATAAAACTAAAAGGAACTTATATTTCATATCATGATAAAACATATAGTTTCAAACAATATAGAAGAATTTCGGTAGGTTGCCTAACCTGATCTCGCGTTGCACGCACTGTTCACAATGAGCAACTGCGTCTTTTTCCTCTTCCGTCTTCTTGATTTTACAAGGTTGTGCTGAGAACAAAATCAAAGATCGCCAAGCCATACACAACAGTTATATAATCCACAAATAAATTTAAATAGAACAAGCTCAAACTTATGTACGCTTTCCGTGACATTGCGATTTCTAGCAAAATATATCAATAATTGGAGAATAATTTTGATTGTTATGATGCAAATACAATAATTAAAGATAACGTAAGTCTCCTCATATATGTAAAATAGTATACAAGCAAACTTAAGAATTCGAACGTGAGGACTTAGGTATTTAGAGAGGGAGATTATAAGCTGTTGTTTTATCTTAAGTTATATAGTTATTCAAGTTCGCCACAAAAATATTTATAACGAATAGCGATATCTATAAAATTATTAGGTTTACACGTAGATTGTTTTATTCTACTGATGTGGTCTCGTACTGGGATCAAAATTTCCATTAATCATACTAGGAAGTCTATTAGAAAGAATATTGTCAGTGGTACTACTGGTAGGTACCCGTAAAACTACTGGAACAGGCGACAATAGTATTAAATTTATTGACGATAAAGTAATGTAGATCAAAAAATAAAAATGTCAGGTCCTGAATAACCCGAGAGGGGGCAATAGTACTGCCACGGCAGTACCTTCTTAAAAAAACTGACAAAGTGCGAGATGATCTCGCTCTCCGAGGGTGGATGTCATGATTGTAGGTACAATTAAATTGTTTTAGTTGTACAGAAAGTACAACTAAAACAGGTTACGCAAAAAGACACGGAAAACATATCAAGTAAAATGTTAAATAATTATTTGAATGCAATACATACATATACATTAATTTTGAATGTTGAAATTGTGCTATTTACCTTGTAATGTATAAATGGCAAATGCATAAAAAATTATTTACAATTTTGAAACAAATAAAAAACATTATTTCATAACATACAACTGTAAGGCTATTCAATAGCTTATCCATTTTTTTTTATTTTATATTCGCTAAAGCTTAATTTTCCTTAAAGCTTATCATCTTTAATTTCTTATATCGCTGAGCGTTAAGTAAAGGGAATGGAAGTGTATGTCACTTGCCTAATTGTGACACTATTTTAAGAATTCCACATTTCAGTACTTTGTTTAGTGCAATAAAAATGATCTTACCATCACAATCTTTTAAAGAGGTTCTTTTAAGAGAACCATTTTTAGTTTGAGCATGTGCAGATATTGGAGGAGGCGGGCGACTAGCATCAAACCTAAAAAATCATGTTACACATTAATATACATAGAATAAAATTTGCATCAAGTTCTTACCACTTTGTTTTTACGCACTTTGGAATAACTGTAGGCGGTGGTTGAGCTACTGCATACACTGCACTGTTTTGAGGTGATGGTGCTAAAACAAAACAACATAACATTAGAATATTAGGAATTTGAGCTGCAGACATTTTCAACAACACTAAAAATATTTATGGACAAAGGCAGAGTATAGCAGGAAGAATGAACAGATTTTTAACACCTTTGGTCCAATATTGTTTATATGACTTTTAACCATTATTTATACATATCTTGGTTTTAATTTATTGTTTATATTATCAGTTAGCCCTCCTACAATATGAGTATTTATTATAACTTTTAGAATTTAAATAGCTTATAAATTTAATACTGCTAAAATCATCAAACCAAAGGTAGACAGGGATAACCTACTTTTAAGACACTCCAATCCCCACTTTCTACCGTTTGATAATGGAGGACTATCTTAACTGTGCAATGAGTCTTGTATCCTATTTTGACAATATTTTGCTGGGACTTCAAAATCATCACTAAGGACTGATGAGTGAAAGTAATAACAAAGTTAAATATTTTTTTAAAATAAATATTTATAGATAAAAATATAAAATATATGACCTCATGGTAATATATATGTGTTATAAAAAATAAGTTCTATAAGTGTACCGTTTTTTGTTTTAGATCCCTAGAAAACAAGCGGTCTAGTTTATTAGATCTAATTAAATATATTAAAAGCCTCAGTATATTAAGTTCTTTATAAACTTTAAATAAAATAACCCATAGTATATCACACAAATATGATACATGATCATGTATTTATTAAGATAAAGTAATTACCTGTGAACATTGCTACTTGTGCTTGTGATGTTGCTACAGTTGAAGGAACCGTCGGCGGTGGTGGAGGCGGTAATAACTGTTGTATTGGAAGCATATTTGGAGTCTGTCGTACTGGTACAACTGCAGGCAACGGCGCACGAGGTTGCGGGGGCGGCGCACTCACCGGCGCTGGAGGTGGTGGGGGCGGAGGCGGTTGTGCCACAAGCGATTCCTGTATATATAGAGCTATTTGCGGTATTGTTTCAGCAGCTGTAGCTGACATGTTGGCGTGCCTCTCCGCTAGAACTCTCGGTAGTTGTCCCGTCGCAAAAAATAAGCTTTCTTCCTCTTTTGTTGTGTGTAGATAAGTACAATGTTCACGTGTACATCCAGGAGGGTTTTGATAGTCGTGACAAAATTTTAACACCTTTTTCATTTCCTCAAAATCGAGATCATGACGAAATTTACATTGAATATTTTTATTGCAGGTGCCCCAAATAAAATTTCGACATATTACTTTTTTATTTTCAGTTTGAGTCAAGTTTTCATTATGAGGTTCAAAATCAGATAAGTTCTGTGGCTGCCTTGGCATCGGTGGCTGTCGGCCATTTTGATCACATCTACTGCTCATGGACTGCACAAATTACAAAAAAACCTCTTTTAGTTCATAACAAAAGATTAAGAATAATTCACTTGAATCAAATTACTTACCGTATTTTTTTAACTCTGTGAGTTGTAACAGAAATAAGAAATTTAACTTTTGTAAACAATATACTTTTACATAACATTAAATAAATTCACATTAGCACCACACAAACACCATCCAAAATTTTCCAATATATAAGAAATTTATAATATACGATTAAAAGGTTACCAGTGAAGTAATGTCTGTTAAAATTTCCATATAGATTACTTCTCTTACTTATTACAATCCATATTTCATATTATTAATCACTATTTTGCGTCAAATCTAAGTTCATACGCAGTACGCACACTCAAATAAGTCACAGATTACAGAAATAAATAATAAATTAAACCGTACGTTATACAAAATAACAAGCTCCAACAGATTACATATTATTATTTATACCGACTTAATCTTAGACAAAAAAGATTTATAAATTATTATTATAAATTATTTTTGATTTAATTACAAAAATATTTCAACATAACGTCACCAAAATAAAAAGATTTTTTTACAAATCAACATATAAGGAAAGGTTGGTTTTTCAACAGAAATCGAATCTTGAAGATATTCCTTTACTTCGGCTTTTCAAAAGTGAAAATGTATATTTATAATATTAATATTTTGGAAGGAAATAAAGACATTGGCGTCTGGAGTCCCGGCTCTGCGCGGGTTCAAATTGCAATAGAAAATTACGTATGGGTTTGCAAAAAAATGAAAAAAATCAGGGCGTCAGGCGTCACTGCCATTTATACGAAAAATAGTGTTCAGCTTAATAGAGTATACTCCATTCATTTTGGTATGAGATAAAATGTAAACAAAAAATATTTGTATAAGATTTTAAAACTGTTTCTAAAAGTTTTATGTAACTCTTTAATTTCTATTAAATTTGGTTCAGGGTTACCTATGTATTAAAATATTAAAAAAACAATATTGTTGTTAATTAAAATAAATAACAAATAATCATAAAACAACTTTACACTTATTAAAACAAGAAACTTAAAAACAACAAAAGTAACAACGGAATCATAAATTATCAACAGGTTGGCCGATAGTAAATCTGATGGATATAATTTAATGTAATCAAATCTGATCACATTATGTGTGTATATAATTTATTATAGTAGTTTATTTTTACAGTATTTAAATGCGTCCCAAGTTTGAGAAGAAGTTGGCTTTTGGGTGTTTTTACAAGTCAAGTATTTAAATTATGGTATTTATGATTCCGTAAATGGGGTCAATAGAAACATTTTTAGATTTTAAATCTTATTTTTACAATATTTCTGGCCTTAAATGTAAAAAGAACCGTATGTTTTTATTGTGTTTATTTCTTTCCACTTCAAAATTTTATAAAATTTAAAAGTATCATTATAAAAATCATTTCATCGATATCCACAAAATTCGAAATCCGAGTGGCTCTATACACCACTCGGAACACTCCATAGAAGAGTCCCTCTGCGCAAGATGCTCCACACACCGGCAAGGACCAGCGCTCGGATGTTGGACCTATCGGGAACCCCAGAGGAGGTGGGGTTCCTGGAGGACTCACCAGTCCGAACGCCTGAGAGCCAACACCGCCCCCCGAGCTCCCAGATAGCCCCCTCCCGCCCAAGGAAACTAAAGCCATCCGTGACGGAGGGGACCCACAGCCCCCTCTCAAAACCAGGTTACGCGAGCAGGACTGCAGAAGCAAAGGCCCACTTAGCCAAAGCCAAATTACACCTTGGCAACTCGCGTAACCAAAACACTGATATAAAGGCTGCAGTCACAGGCGCAGTAGAGCGCTTGTACCAGCTGGTCAAGGAGGCGGAGGCGGAGAGAGACGGGGAAGACAGTAGCAGGAAGATGACGGCACGAAGAGAAGTGAGAGAGAGCGGGGAAGCGAGAGACATAAAGCAGGAGGAATTAACGAAGAGACTTGAAGAACACGCGGTATTGCTAAAGAGAAATGAGGAAAGGATGGAGGAGCTGAGGGAGGTGATGAAAGTGCAAAGGGAAGCCTTCGAGAAGACCACATACGCGAGCGTGACGGCTGGTGAAACCAAAAGGGTTAGCCCACAGCCAGCCGCACTGCACTCGATTGTGGTCTCCTCGAAAAACGAGATCGACACGGGGGAGGAGGTTCTCGCCCAGATCAGGGAAGTGGTGAAAGCCAAGGATGGATGGGTGCGGGTCGAGAAGGTAAGGAAGGCAAAGGATCAGAGGGTGATTTTGGGCTGTAGTTCAGTAGAGGAGCGGGAGAGGGTTAAAGAGAGGCTGAAGGGGGCGAGCGATAGGCTAAACGTCGAGGAGGTGAAGAACAAGGATCCGCTTCTGATTCTCTGGGACGTCCTGGCGTACAACACGGACGCCG